>VYZS01071381.1:0-18268 GCA_013400695.1 Neodrepanis coruscans | reverse complement strand
CAGGCCGCCCCGAGGTGGGCGGACAGCCCGGCGGCCGTGTCCGCGCCATCCCCGGGGCGTCGTGTGCATCGTACCCCGGGGGCCGCGCCGGGCTCGGCCAGGCTGGGTCGGGCCGGGCTGGGCAGGCACAGCCCAGCGAATCGAGGTCAGGGCGATGCCCTGCCGTACAGCTCCATCACATGATGGAGGGGTCGGTTCCCAGGGAGCCCCTGGGGCACCGGGATGTGCCCTCTGCAGGTGTGGAGAGAGGGACGGGCCGTGTGTGGCTTCCCTGCGGCTCCCGCGGTGTCACGGCTGTGTCTGAGCTCTTGGTGTGGTGGAAGAAAGGGCGATGGGAACATCCACAGCCGTTGGTGTCCTATTTTTCTTGCAGGCAGCAGAGCTTAGAGGGGTCTGGTAGGTTCAGTTTGAGGCTGTGGTTGGGCTCTCAGCGACAGCTCTGTTGCCTGAGGGATCACATCCCAAACAGCTGCTGTTCAAACTGTCTTTTTTTTCAGCTCTTTGTGCTAGTATAAAATATTCCATACCTGGGGGACTGTCCTTACTTACAGGTGTTCACAAAGCAGTGCCCCGTTGCCCATTACACAACATTCCGGGTGCTGTAGGTGTGTGGTGCTGCTGAAATCAAACCCAAGGACAGCCCAGTGTTCTTCACAGTGTGCTGGAGTGGCATTTGGGCAGTGCTGATCTAACACAGAAAGACAGGAGTGAGCCAGGCCTCGGAGCTCTGTTCTCTTCCATTTCCCTCTCGGAATCTGTGTCAGGAAGAGTGGTGAGCCCTGAACCAGTGATTTCATGAAGCTCCTCTGGCCTTGTCAGTGTTGTTATTGCAAATATCAATATATCCCTCTGTGTGTGTGTGTTGTGTGTGTGTGTGTGCAATCCCATCCACAGTGATGTATGAAGGTCACCAACAAGACACAGAATGCTGTTGATTTTTTTTTCCTTGGTGAAGAAACGATGTTACTGATTGCTGGGTATTTACATTTCTGCTAATTGATTCAATTTCCCAAAATTTGGGGGAATTTACAAGTTGTCATCTAGAAGTGTGTCCAGCTGGACAGGATGGTGAGCACACTGACACTTCCTAGGGAGGAACACACTCACAACAGGTGTACTTATTCTTTCTGTTGCTGTTTGTTTGGAAGACTGTTGGAATTCCTGGAGCAGAGGCCAGGAGAGGCACAAACAGGTAACTGGGAGGCTCTCCTGGTCCTGAGGGCCATCAAATGCAGCAAATTAACAGCCACAGGAGGTATCCCTGTTGTTTTGGAGGTGAATTGGTTGTGCCCAGCCTAGTAACAGTTATTGTAACCAAGTAAAAGAGGTGACTTCCAACACAGCAGCAAAACAGTGCAGCACTTCATAACGTTTTCTTTTTCCCCCATTTAGAGTCAGTTGAAATCATTTCCTCTTACTCCCATTTGTTCTTCCAGGAAGATTGCAAGAAGAGATCCCGCAGCTGACTGATCAGTGATTCCAGCAGAGGGGTGGAGATCAAAAATGTCAAAAATTACTACAGAACTTCTGTTGGAAAGAGCAGTTCCAAGATCCACGAGGCTCCGGAAGATCGAGACGCTGAAGTGAGTGCAGACAGGCCCATGGAAAATTCCAGCTGGGTTCAGCTGGGGCTGAATGCTTTTTTTTGTGTGTCTTTCTTTCCCTAAACACTTTTACCAACAAAACCAGAAACAGTTCCAAAGCACAGAACTGGGGTGGCATTCCCAGTGCAGGATCAGTGGCACTGCATCCACTGGAGAGGTTACTGGCAGTTGTCACCCTTTTTTTGCCATTTCTCTTGTATGTTTGCTGACACCTTCTCTCTGTGAAAATGCTCAAGGCTGGATCCTGATTTCCTAAAGCCAAGGTATCACCCATACCCTCAAAAAATTTTCCTCTTTGCATCTTCATCAGTTACTTAATGTGAATAAGAATCTCCTGGCCTGAATTTTAGAAGGTTTGTTAAGTATTTTTGGCATCATTCCCTTCCATTTTCCTCTCCCTCCATCACTTTCTGTCTTCTCTAAATCCAATTATGTTAGTCCCTCAAACATTACAGAAGGGGAAAATAAACTCTGAAGCATTTAGAAACCACTAAAACCAGTTTTGTTGTTCAGATCCTTAACAGAGGTCATTGCAAATATGTGTCTTTCCAAATGTTTAATACAGTGGAATTTCACTGTTCCAGAGCTGGTCAATCTGAGTGACTCGGCTGGCCAGTTTCTGGCTGCTGCCTTTGTTGTTTTTGTTCCTGATGGAAGGGGTTTGGGTTTCACATGTACTCTTTAAAGTTATTTCTTTTAGTTTGTCTTGTGTTGAAATAATTATTTTTAGAGAGAAACTTGAACGTTTTAACTGAGGAGTATCAGCTGCAATAATCTGGGTAACAGTGTGATGGGGAGGAGCTTGAAGCAGTGGATTCTGGAGTGTGGCTTTTTCCATGCTTTGTACCATGATGTTGAAGGGTTATGTTTCAGAAAATCCACTGTTGAGTTTCTCCCCAAAATGACACCACACTCAGCTTTGCAGCCTGCTGACTTCTCAACCTTTCTGACTGGCTGGTGGAGCCTCTGAGATGGCAACTGAAGGAGAAAAGATCTTGCTTCCTGACTTTATTTGCCTCATTTATTCACACTTCATTTATATCTAGAAGCCTTTTCTTTTACTAATCATTAGAGACAGGGATTCTGTTTGTTAAAGGAACTCAGGCTTGTGCCCTCAGGAGATGTTGGCTGCCAGGACTAGAAGCTCCCTTTGGAGCTCACCTAAATGATCTCACCAAATACAAATGACCCTGCTTATAATATACAGTTTTTACTTTCTTACAGAGAAAGGAGGTTACTTTTTCCCTCACAAATATTGTACCTCTTCCTCTTTCAGGACAATGCTTCTGTTTGGTGGCAGCTTTGGGGTTTTGTTAGATAGATTTTTATATTTTCCATTGGAAGTTTTGACAGCAAAACTGATGATAAAAGCAACAGAAAAGTCACATTTTTAGTCAAGTTAGTTTTTTGAAAACAGACAGATTATTTGGAGGCCTGCTCTGCACTTGGCCTGGACTGTGAAATAATGAATCTAGTGCATTCTGTGGGCAGGGTAGGCTGATGGTGCAGTGAATAAGTGTTCTGTATTGCTGCAGCTTGTTTTATTGAATCAACATTGCAAAGGAATAAAATACCAGAACTTTTAGAGGAGTAGTAATTTTTTCAACAAAATAAGAGCTTTCCTAGTGATTCATTGCTCCCAGCCAGCTGTTACCCATGGGAGTTTGTCTGAATTGCAGGTTAATTGTGCTGCAGATACTTTGGCAGACATGGGTCTCAGTGGTGTCTGTGGGCTCAGACACATCATCCTTCCCACAACGTGTGCTCACAGTCCACAGTGAAGCAGACAAAAAGCAGGGACCTTGTGTCCTGTGAAACCAACACTTGCTTTTTCCAGTGAGCTGCAGATAGTTCATGTTATCTTTTGTTTTCAGCCTGTCCAAGCTGCAGTTGAAGACTGGAGACTTAGACCCGCGTTTGTTTTCCCGCCTGAGGCACCTGCAGAAGCTCGATCTCTCTGATAATTTACTGGACAAATTTCCCAACAGCCTAACCCTGCCTGATCTGCGTGTCCTGAACTGCAACAACAACAAACTGGAAGATGTAACTGCTCTGAAACAGTTCCCTCTGCTCGAGGAGCTGACCTATGAGAACAATGTGTACTTGACAGTGAGTTACTCCCCATCCTTACAAGCTCAGCATTAAATAGAGGGGCAAACAAACAAACATTGTATTGTTCTTGGGCAGCAAGTGTTGGGGCATCTGAGAAAACAGCCAGTCTTTGTGTGCCCTTTCACCACTTTGTGCCACTATTTCCCACTCTGCAGAAGTGACTTGCCCCAAACCATTCAGATATTAAAGTCTGTGTGTCTTGAACTTGTGATTCTCCAGGCCAGAGTCCCATCTTAGGTATCTTATTAGGCAGGGTATCTTATGTTCATGCTTGTGTAAAATATAGTAATGACTATGTAGAGACGTCATTCTTATAGAATCATAGAATCCCGGAATGATTTGGAAGGGACCTTTAAGATCATCCAGTTGCAGACTCCTGCCATGGACAGGGCACCTTCCACTAGTCCAGGTTGCTCAGAACCCCATCCAGTATGGTTCTAAACACTTCCAGGGATGGGACATCCACAGTTTCTCTGTGCCAGGGCCTTACCACCCTCACAGTAAAGAGTTTTTTCTTAATATCTCATGTCAGTTACATTTCCTAAAATCTGTGTTAGTTTTAGTGCCCCTTGTGCTCTGGAAGAGCAGACTTGGCCCTCTGACGAGAGGTTAAACTTGGTGATTATTCTAGTTTAGGTTTTTGACTTCTCCCAAGAGGCTTTGCTGACTGTACAGGTTAAACATCTGAAACTGTAATTTTACCTGTGCTTTAAATTGGCATCAACCACTGTCAGCCATCCCCAGATGCTTGTTTGTTGTTGCTTGCTGGCAGTATATATGTGGCTGTATGGTGAACTCACCTGCCACAAAGAATTCCTGCTGGAATTTGTTTACTGGAGGCAGGACAGGCCTCTGTGTTCAGATTTCAAGGATGTGAACAGAACGCTTTGCCTTGCACTCAGGCCGAGCAGATGAGTGGTTACACAACCCCCACCTTGTGTTGGATGTTAGTACTGCCTGAGGGTTGGGCAGCTCTTTTGTCTGCAGTTTAAGATCCCAGCTCGCAGGAGAACATTAATTCACAACTAAAAGGTGAAATTCAAGTTGGAACTCCAGAGAAGATTTTAAGAAGTAGCTTTTCCTGACTAGATATGGTCTTCTCATAATTTGCTGTATTTTAGTCAAGGACTAAAGCTGAAGCCATGTGTACAGTTTTTGTGACTCTGATGCCTTCTCTTTCTAGCTCAATGATGACTATAAAGTGATGTTTCTTTTGGAAAACCTTCGGCTACTCAATGGCAAGGACATAACCAAACTGGCCAGTCATGTGAGGCATGTCAATAGTCGTAAGCTCACCAGCAAGGTAAGATGTCTGATATTTCCTTCATCTGTAAACACCTGAGAAACAACTAAATACTGTGCTCAGTGTAATGACAGAGCTGCAAACAAGCATCACATGGTTTGAAGGAACTGTGGTATGATGTGAGCCCAGCCTGCAGTTTGGGCCACACAGGAAGTGTCTTACTTGCTGCTTTCTCTGGATGCTGCTTGCATTTGCTCTACCTTTTCTGTACAGCCAGCTTTGCCTTTGGTGTCAGTGACAGGAGCAGGGCCAACCAGGTCTGTGTCTGA
The DNA here is from genome assembly GCA_013400695.1 of Neodrepanis coruscans. NCBI lineage: Eukaryota > Metazoa > Chordata > Aves > Passeriformes > Philepittidae > Neodrepanis > Neodrepanis coruscans. The sequence goes on along the minus strand of VYZS01071381.1, from coordinate 12,980 downwards.
CCCTCTAGTTTTTCAGGTCACCCTGATCATCACTCAGGAACAGAAGTCTGGTGCTGACAGAACAGCTGCATACACCTCTCCATCTATTTTACGTTACTGTCCAGGCCCCAGGAGTGGGGAGCATAAAACCAAGCTCAGGATAGTCTTGCTTTATCCAGCATATACCAGTAACATGGATTTGTTCTTTCTTCTTCAGTTGTGCATGTTTGGAACTGTATTATTCACACATTTGTGTACACAGCTTAGCTCCTGACTGAATGTACCCACAAAGCATGTTGTGATCTGGAGCAAAATTACTGTTCTATTATGAAAAAGGTTTGGTTTGTTGGTTGTTTTTGTGCATTACTGCTCTTACCATTAGCGTTCTAGTTGGTTTATCTAATTCCTTCTGTGTATCAGTGGAGGGGAGACCAAATACTGAAGACTGGGATGGTGTGTTGTCTGTGTAATACATTGTACCTCAAAGGGTCTCTGTGAGGGCTGCTCAGCCTCTTACTCAGGCAGCTGGGCATGTTTGGCTGGTTAATGAGACACCAAACACTTCCCTGTGCTGTTCATTTTGTGCTGGTGTCTGTGCTGCCCCTGTTACCTTTCCCTGAAGTATTGCTTTGTACCTGCCTGCCCCGTTCTCACTGCTGTGTCTAAATGTCAAATGTCTGTTGGGTCCAAATGCTGACAGATGTTACTGCCCACCAGAAACTCTCCGATGGGAAACTGTGCTGATAGGTGAGCATCCACATGATTGTGCCCATAGTTCAGAAGCTTTTGGAATCCAGGTATCTCTAGATTTGGGGATAACATGGGCACTAGGCCTCACACATGCATTTGAACTACAAGAAAATTCAAACATCCCTGTTATCCATTGCCTTTTACAATAAATGGGTTACCTGACAGGTACTCCCTGTTAGGAAGGCACAGTGTAAGACTCCTTAAGGCCATTTACTCTGGAACCAGAGGCATGAAGTCAGGCATTGCTCTGGGTCCATGCTGGCAGTGTCTGCTTAGCCACACTCACTTCAGCTTGGTTCAGAGAAACTGGGTTCTCTGTTACTTGAAGTCATGGTTTGAACACCAGTAAATAAATGGAAGTGGTGCCATGACATAGTACCTCAGGGTTGGCCACTTCTTAAATGCTTTCACAAGTACCCTTGTGCTTTTCTGCTTTGTTTTTTGTAGAATTCTGTTGAATAAACTCAGTCTTTCTGCCTAGGTTACTGCTCACTGGGAAAAGTTCTTCCGTGACCAACTTCCTGAGAAACACACAGCTGAGCAAGTGAAGTCCATCAAGAAAAAATTCCTGAAGTCAGTACAAACCAATGTAGTGTATGGCCCCAGCTCACTCAGTGAATTCACCCGCTGGCGGGTAGGTGACTCCTCACTTGCATTTCTCTTCCAGAGGCAAGGACCCTGCTCCTGATTCTGAATGGATTTGATTAAAATGCTCCATGGATTTGGATGCAGGGCTCCTGCAGACAAGTGGTATCACTTTTTTATGGTTTCCTTGACTGCTTTGTTAAGCAGTTACAGGAACACTAGGACTAAATGTGTACTGACTTGTGTTGACTGTCATTAAACATTGTTTTTTAATTCATAAGCAATAGTGATATTGTACTAATTAGCAAGACTGCAGTATCCTTAGTACTTAATTACTTGCAAATTAGTTTAATGGCTACCTTTACTTTTGATGAAAGCTGTGTGAAAGGAGAAAAGATAATGACAAAAGTGTAGTTACTCCCAGTGGGGAAAGATACCATTTAGTCTGTAACATTTGTCTTATTTGTATGTGCATACACACAATTGAGGCTTTGTCTTGTTTCATTTCTGTGCTGTTGTTTTTACAACTGTGTACCCTGGATGCCCATGACAAAATGAAGTTCTTGGGTCATGTAATGTCACCAGAGAACTTGGCCTGCCAGGCTGTCAGCTGAGGACCCCTCCACCATTTGTGAAATTCATGTGGAATAGTGGGAGCAGATATTAAAACCTTGTCAAAGCAGCTCTTGTTATTACACATCAGCGTTTGACTGCTTTGCTTTTTTGTCTTCTTTTTGCAACATATCCAACATGTTTGCTCCTAAGGTGAAAATGATTGCAGAAGAGTTTCTGTCCTACTCACTGGGTCTGGAGCTAAACTCAGACACTGAACCAGAGGAAAAGACAGATGAGAATGAGGAAGAAAGTACAGAAAGCCCCAGTGAAGCTGCAGAGGACGTGGCTCAGGTAGGTGCTGTTTCCAGTTACATTAGCATTGTTCTTTGTATTTCTTGCAAACTCAGTAGCTCTTGTCAGTTTACATTTATGGCCCTTCGGTAACCACGGGGGCAGTCTTGGGCTCCAGCCTGAATCCAGCAGCTCAGGCTGGCTCTTGTGGGCAGATTGAAGCTTTCCCAGCCATGTGGAGGTTGAGTTGCTCTCTGAGAGGAGAGAGCTTCCATTCTCGTAGGAGACCAAAAAGATTTCATGAATCCTACTGACTCAACCTCTCCTCTAGGAAGGGATATTTTAATTAGAGAACTGGGCTGGTGCCTGGCCAGACTGTGCTGGTTTTTGCCTGCTTGGAAAGGGCTGCAGACTGAACCCCTGTGGTCCACGGGCCAGATTTGTTTTTCCACATCATATGTAAATCACAAGTAACTGGGAAAGGGAGCTGCAAATGAGACTTGCTGTGTGATTTTCATTAGCTTGTGCTTCTAGGAACCCTGCAGCTTAGGGCTGTCTGATTCTTGGAGCCCAGTCTGTAACCGTGGGAGGATACTTGGGTTTGAATAATTAATATCTCTGACTTAGAAATCATCTGCACATCTCGGGAAAGCTAAAACCCTTCTGCAGAAACTGAACAACATGGCAACATGTCTTACAGGTCACAGTAAAACCCAGCAAGAGGAAAAGAAATCATTCAAAATCAGGAGCTGGAGGCAAGAGGTCCAAGTCCAAGGCAAACACCGAGGAGGAGGCTGTAGTTAGTCCCAGAAAGTCCAGTCAAGTGCAGGACGACCCAGATCCTGATAAACCAAGAACATCGAACCAGCCAGCCAAGGAGACAACCCCTGAGCAGGATGCTGAAGAGACACAGAAGAATGGAGAGCAATTTCCCAAGGGGCAAAGCAACAGAAGATCCAGCCGTATGACAGGGGAACACAAAAGCCAGGAGCAGGACAATGGTGTTGTTAGTTTGACTCCAGTGAAGAACTCCAAACGCAAGGTACGTCCATCAGCCCCCTTGGGAATGGCTTTTGGCTTCTTGGTGCAGTGGGAGGAGCCACATTTTTTCATCAGAGCTCTACACAGCTTGGAGCTCATAATTGGCCAGATATACTGTGAGTTACAGTTTTGGTCTGTTTTTTTGTCACTGTTTTAAATCTCTCAGAGGCGTCAGGGAAGGGAAAGGACACCCCAGGAGACAGTGAATCCCTTTCAGGGGATGGACGGAGCAGCGTTCCAAGGTGGTGCACTGAAAGCCTGTGCTTAGAAATGGGACTGGCAAGCCTTGCTCTGAGGTCAAACATGGCTGCATGGGGAAAGGTGTTTCCCCCTCAGCTCAGGCCAGTGGGGATCTAAAGGGTTTCTCACATTTCTCTGCAGCAGGCTGGGGTTCCCTGCTTGGGTCTGCTGGGCACATCTTTGCTAAACAGTTACCTGCTGGTTTAGGAATCTCAAGCATTGGTAGCACCCCAGTCTGTCCTGTTCTCTCTAGCACAGAAGGGCTGAAAAGTACTTCAGTTTAACTTGGATTCCTATGTTCAATAGAGGGTTCTGTCAAGGCAATCACAGGCAAACCACTGTCAGGGGAATGAATTGTCTAAATGTGGATGGTTTATTGTAGGAGGATGTCAGTGCAGAGCCATTGCATTTTCTTCAGTGTCACAGTAAAGGCAACAGCCGCGAGGATTTTAAAACGCAGCTCTGGTCCTGTGTCTTCGAGCCAGTGCTAGACTCTGGAGCCAGGAAAGGTGAGCTCTTAAAGAGGTTTGCAGGATTCCCAGAACCCACCCGGCTCTGGAATCCCAGCGGACTCCATGTGTTAGACCCCTGCTCCTCCGAGCTGTAGTCTCCGTTGTCAGGAAGAGACTTGCTTACATATTTCTTCTTTGACTTTGAAAACAGGAGGCTGGGAGAGCACCAGGCAGTGATAAGCTGCAGTCTTCATGTGTTATCCCTGAACCTGGGAACTTCTCACCCATTCTTTTCATCTTTCAGATCCCATTGTGAGCTCCTCCAGAACCGTGGCAACCTGTGGAGGGGAATCTGTTTGTCTGATTGATTGTGAGACAGGGACGGTGCTGAAAAAATATAAGGTGGCTACAGAGGTGGGTTGCAAGTGGGCAGGGTAAGCATTGAATGGGAATACTGTGATTTGTAATACTGATATACATGTATGCATAATATATATTACAAAGAGGTCTGAAAGGGCGTCAGGCATTAGCATGGATAGGTATTAAGTGGATGAAGATACATAATAAGTACTTCTTGCTAATCCTTTTAGCCTGGTTTGGGTTTTTACTTCTATTAGTTTAAAAGATTAATCTGCCTCTCCCTTCACACAGGTGTGACTGGCTGCTAAGCCTGCTTGACAGCATAGAGGAATAAACATCCTGTTTCTGTAGTTTGTATTCTTCTGAGAGTTCTTTTGAGTTTTAATGCTCCATCTTAAATAGTGATGTCATTTTACCTGAGTAGCACTTGTGATAGTTGTCTTATCTCTGAGCTAACAGCCATCTTGCTGTTCTCTGTCACTCTGTTGGTTTCTTTCTGTCCCAGGAGTTCTTCAGTGTTGCATGGACAACCCTCACAATGGTAATCAGTGACAGTCGGAAGAAAACTCACAATATCTTGGCAGCTGCTGGGAGGAGAGGGATTGTCAAATTGATCCATGTGGCAGCTGACTTCTGCTACGGAGAGATAAAAGCTCACAAAAAGCCCATTGCCACTGTCTGCTTCAGCCCAACCCAAGAGACTCACCTCTTCAGTAAGTCTCTGCTTCAGAATCTTTTTAGCTTTAGTAATAATGTGGAAAACTTAGGGCTTCCTTAACAAGGGGAATTGTCACCAGGGCAAGCAGGGACACACACACACAAAAAGCATGGACAGGCACTAGGGAGAGAGCACTGTTAGTCTCTTATGGCAGCAATCTGCAACAGGGCAGATTGTTTCAGCCAGGCCCTGCCTCTTTGGCTGAGGTGCAGCCAAAGGGTGTTTCTCCCTCAGTGGCTCTCAGGGTGGCTGTCACACACATTAACCACAAACAAGGCCAGTAGTGGATCTGTTCCACAGGGATGAGTAAGAAGAATGACAGGCAGAGCAGGCAGCTGGGGGCCAGGCAGTGGCAGGGCTTTCCTCGAGCACAGCAGTGTATTATGGGCTGTTGGATTTCTTTTTTTCCAACAAGCACAATGTGCTTGATTGGTTTTGAATAAATGGGGTTTTTTTGAGTTTTGTGCCTCATCAGATATTTTTATTCAGGTCCTGATGTCAAAGAGAGATTTGCCACACACAGAAGGGCCCACAGAGGCTGTGGCTTATGGGCTGGTAATGAACCATCATATGACAAATTGCAGCTGCATTGTCAGGCTGTACAGTGAGCTGGTACAGAGCCATTCAGACCACACCTGCACCCCACAGCACATTGTTTCTCTTGGCTACAATCACCCACATCCTGGAGTGGTTAGAGTGCTACGTGAACCATTAAAAGTGGAATTCTTTTAGAACAAGGGATACTTTTCAAGAAGCAGTTCAAGAGTGCTAAAAGCAGGAGAAGAAGGGATAAGGAGGTTGGTAATACATACATAAAATGGTGTGGATAGCAAGGTATAGAAAATGTTAGAGTTATAAAGGAATAGTCTTTGCATCCCTGTTTGTGACTGGACACCAACAAACTCTGAGTTTGAGGGGTGCCTTCTGATAAGGATTCAGATTACTCTGAGTAATCTGATAGGACTGTTTCTGCTATCAGTGTATCAGCTTGGTGACGTTTTCTCACCCTTCACTTCACTTTCCCAATGGAAGCTTTTGTGGATGTGAACACAGTAAGCCATGGATGTGTGGAATAAAGCAGTGTCTGTGAGAGCAGAGGTTGGAGTTCATGTTTTAGATCCCACTAGAACCCCTGACCAGAAATGAGCTCAGAGGGCCACCAGTTGATGACGTGATGCTACAACTTAGTAATGGACACCAGGAAACAAACTCTTTTAAGTGCCCCTCTTTGAGCACAGGATAAGAACACAAAGTACTGACTGTGCATGTCTGACAGTGTCTGTGAAGTGTTGGGCCAGGAGCCTTGGTGACTGCTGCTGTGCTTTAATGAGATCTCTGATGCCACAGCCTGTGACTCAGGTAGAATTGCCATCTTAGCACGAGAAGAGCCAGATGAGCAGCGGTGTCACTACCTGCTTCTCTTCTGTGTCCCACAGCTGCATCCTATGACAAGCGAATTGCACTCTGGGATATTGGGATTCCAGACTGTGACTACAATTTCAAAGCAAGGTAAAGGTTCAAAAACCAGATGTGGCCAGTCCAGGAGCCTATAACTATCACATTACAGCACACTTAACTACTTTCTCTTCTATTTTCTAGCCAGCTGCTGGTGCTGGAAGCAGTCTCTATTCCCTTACGGATTGCCCTGGTCCCCACCTGCCCAGAGCAGTACCTGCTGGCAGGCTGTGAAGGTGGCTGCTTTGCCTGGAACATAAAACTGGATAAGGGACAAAAAAGCAGGTGAGAACCACAAGTTGGGGACATGCATTTGTTTTCCATAACAAGGGATAGTCCTAGCAAAGGGTTGATTTTTAACCAAGGAGGCCTGAGCAAAAGCAGCATGTCCTACAAAATTTAAAACATCCTCCCCTTCCCAGAGTGGCCAGAAAAAATGTAAGCATAATGCTAAAGGAGTGTTCAGAGCTTGCAGCCCTGTACTTACATTAAAGCTCCAGTCTGCAAGTGTTGCAGGCTGCTTTGCAGGAAGCCTGGCAGGAGTGTAATCCAATACCCCCAAAACTTATCATCTCTAAGTAGTGTAATGGAGTGTAAATTCTTGGATTGATTTCCAGTCTCACAGCAAGGCCTTCCCTGCTCCTGGTACGTGAGGTAACCCAGGAAACTGGCACCCTGTGGGAGCTTAGGGAAAAAATTACAAGAAAGAAGCAAGTAAAGTCATGCCCTGCAAGACAAATACTAATCCTGATGCCTGCAAAAAGAGATGAAGTGAAACAGCAATCTCTTAAGCAAACAGGATTCTGCTTTTAATAAACCCAGGTGACCAAAAGTGTAAGTTCAAGTGGGAATTCACCTGAGCTTGGCAAAAGACTCAGTAACACAGAAATTTCCTTCTGGGCTCTGTATCCAGACACCCTTTCACTGTTCCCTGTTCAGGACTTGGCTTATTTCACCCTTCCCCCTGCTCTAGGCCTTTTGAAGCCATATTCCAGTTTTCTGATGATGAAAGCATGACAACATCTCACAGGGTGGATGGTTTGGCTTTCCTGAATGATGATGTCGTTGGTGAGTATAAACACAACAGCCCAACTCCCAAAAAAACAGTGAGGCACCTCAGCATGTGCAGGGTGAAACCAGCATGATGAGCAGAGTGGACTGAATGGGGTGTCACTGCTTCTTCTTTAGCTTTGGTGGGGCTACACAGGATGGAGCTGTCTCCCAGTCACTTATCTTTCCCAAAAATGTGTCCTAGATTGCAAACCTATGTCTGGGCAGGACTGGAAGTCAAATGGACCTATCCTTGAGAGCACACTTGGCCAAGCAGTGCCAGTGTGGAAAGGAGGAGAGCTCCTTTCTGCTTGAGCTGGTGGCAGCAGTATTCTTCTGCAGGGGAACTGTAGATTCCACATCATGGGCTGGGTCTTCTAGAATAGCTTACACTTGTTCTGCAGTTCAGGGACATAAGTACAGCAATGAAAATCTGTCTGCAACCTCCAGTTATCCTGAAATAAGGTAAAGCAAGTGGGAACAGTTGCTGCTGGCTTGGGTCCCACATCTTAAAAGCCGTGTTCTGGATGGACCACCATCACCAGAGCCCAGCCTTTGTCTCAATTTCACTTTTCAGCAGCTGACACAACCTCTCCCCTTTCTTCCCTAGTTTCCAAGAGCTCTAAACCAGGATGCATATACCTGTGGAGCTGGAGCCGTTCTTTTGACACCAAGGGGAAAGGATGCCAGAGGACAGTGCCTGCAGTTATTCTGGCTGAGCTGGAGTGGTCCACGACAGACATGTCCTACCTGACACTCAGCACCTGCCCAGGTAGGCAGCACCATTCCCAAGAGCAAGGTGTACTTTGCCGAGGTGTGTGGCTCCCCTTTGATCCATTAGAGCAGCCTGGACTCGGAGGCAGAGGCCTGGATTTCAGAATGTGTCTGGTCTCCCCTGTGTGAGCACTGCAGTGCAGCTCCAGCACTGCGCAGCCTCAGCCCAGCACCAGCTGGGTATAAATAATACAAGTAATAAATAATTACAGCTGTACCATCTGCCTTGTGAGGGTGGACAGCCAGGACTGGATGATCTTTCCTGTGCAGGTTTTCAAAACACAGAGCTGAGGGCTTTGCCCTGTAGCTTTTATGGAGCCATTTTGGTGCTGTGTCTGAAGTCAGGGGCAGGAATGCCACCCATGTGGCTGCTGGCTCCATAGGCTGCCAAGGAATAGACAAACTGATCTGGTATTCTATTCTCAAAAGCAGTCTAAAAAAAGTCAGGAGAAATCTCAAAGTATTCAGCACTACTTTCTACACTACAGCAAGATAGCTGATTTATCTTGAAATTAATTGAGTTCCTTCAGAGCAAAGTGCTCATAATTTTGTGCTGGAATTTTGCTGAAATATGGCACCCTCCATTGGGATCCTACAGCACTGCCTGGAGCTCTGCTTCATAGCAGAACAGAGTCCCAGCTCCACAGTTGCTCTCCAGCTTTTTGTTCTGTTCTCACAGCGGAAGAATATGTGTTCTGTGGTGATGAGAAGGGCAGTGTGTGGATGTACAACCTCTCAAACTACACTACAGCCTGGGGCTCTCCAAAGGGAAAGCGCTCAGAGCGGAGGATCTCTCCCACACAGGTAGGTCTCAGCTACCCTTTGGGGCCTCCCTTCTGCTCCAGGGCAGCAGATCCCAGTTTTCCAAGGAGGTTTACCCCAGAACATGCCTCATGTTGCCACACCTGGCACTCAGGAGCAAGTTAAAGCCATCTCTAGAGCGTGACCACGGCATTCACAGCTGGGACAGGAATGAGGAGCTGCAGAGCAAGTCTGCCAGCTCCTGCATGGTGCAGCTCTTCCTAGAAGGGCTGGTTAAACTGGGGAGCCCCACAGGTGTGCAGGCACCATGTCCCTGAGGGGCTGAGGGGAGGGAAAGGGGAGCAGGAAAGGACTCAGTGCTTCCCTATGCTCATGTGTCGTTTCCTGGCTCAGTATTTCCCTGCCCTCTGGAGACAATTCTCCTCTGGGCAATCACCATTCCCTTGCATAATAAAGCCTCTGAAAGGACAATCATACACACACTCAAAGGCTCTCAGTCACTGGTCTGGAGCTACGTTAGATACAGGTATGAACTGACCCAGTGTTCCATAATTTCTTCACTGAAAGGGTTTTTAAAATATTGAAATGAACCTCCCAGGGAGGTGGTTGAGTCACCATCTGTGGAGGCATTCAAGAAACAACTGGACATGGCACTTAGTGCTGTGGTGGTGGTTAGTCAAAGGATGGACTTGATGACCTTGGAGCTCTTTTCCAACCTAAATGATTCTGTGATTCCACAGCTTTTTGGGAGTGTATTGCCCAGTCACCTTTTTCCTTCCTGCTCATCCCTCTAAACCCCTGCCCTTTAGGAGTATCACAAACCTCCACCACTCCCCTCAGAAAAAGGGGAAGAGCCTCTGGCTCAGCTTCCCCAGGGCTCCCCAGAGGTGCAGCTGTACCTCCTCCCCCTCAGACACTCCACCACACTCCTGTTCTCCCTGCAGATCCTCAAGTGGCCGGAGCTCCGTGTGAACGGGGAGCAACCGCCCGAAATCCTGGTGAACAACGTGGTGTCAGACCCTGCCTTCACCTACCTTGTCGTTCTGANGGGGGGGATTTTACTCAATTCCTTCTTGTTTGTCCTTAATAGCAACCTGTAAAGCACAAACAAAAATACAAGAGCTGTTGCTGAGCTGGAGGAGGTGTTTAAACATTCCTGACTCTTCTGTGAAACACAAGAACCACCACGAACCATCATCCAGAAAAATAATGCTTAAATTACAATGTATTTACAAATTGGTGCCCTGGTGTGTTTCCCCAGCACATCAACAAACACCGTTCCAACCCAAACCATTCTGTGATTCTATGAAGACTCTGGGAAAACCAATTCCAGCCATTTGGGAATGAGAAAGCACTTTTGAACCCGTTTTTTGAGCACACAAATAATATTTAAGAGCAGCAAGGCCTTGACAAGAGCTGAGCAACACAGTGAGGATGGCTTGAATTAATTTACAGACATAAAACAGCAGCTCTAAGGCACACTACCCATCCCTTTGATTAATTAGAAGGACTTAGGACAAATAAACTCACCCTAAACCTCTCCTCCAGGAGGGAGAGCTCGCTGATCAGGTCTGTGATGGCATTGGTAAAGGCTTCCTGGGGGCTGTAATCGGGGGTGGTCTGCACACGGATGATGATTTTATGTTCCAGGGGATGTGGGACCTTGTACCCTGCAAACAACACCTGGGGGTCTTTGAGCAACTGCCTGGAAGGGGGAAAAAACCAACAAACAGATGGGAAATTAAGGGGGGCGGGGGAGGGGGGAAGGAATCTAAACCTTCCCAAAAGATTTACTCCCCGCTTGAACTTACGACTTGATGATGTTCCCCAGCGTGTGGTCCTCCTTGTTGATGGTGAACAAGCAGGCGTTGGGCACCTTTGTGTCCTTGTTGATGGTGATCCTGGGGGGATAAACGGGGTACAGGAATGTTACCGATCCATGAGGGCCACGTACCCGCCCCCGCGGCCTGATTAGGGGGTAATTAGTCGCCGGCCGGGTGTCCCCTCACTTTTTCTCGCCCTCGAAGAGGAGGAAGGACTCGAAGGCTGGAGGCGCGTTCATCCCGCCGCCGCTCCGCCCGCAGTTGCTATGGCGGCCGCCGCTTCGGGGACGCCGCTTCCGCCCGCTCTTTGCCCTGCCCCCTCCGGTGGCGACAGCGCCTCCCGGCGGCCCGGAGGACTCGGTGTGGACAATAGGCGCCAGTGAGACCAGTTTGGGGTCACTGGGACGGCAACAAAGGCAGCGGTGGCTCCACCATCGGTGATGCCATGAGGAGACATCGGTGAGACAACCAGCGATGTCCCCACTGCAGACACCACCACTGAGACCAGCAGAAATAGCACCAGCAGGGCCACCAGTAGAAAAGAGCCGCCAGTGACGCTGCCACCAGAAATGGCAACCATCAGAAATGTCACCAGTGCGGACACCACTAGAACTGTCATGCCACCACTGCCACCAGCAGTGCTTTCACCAAGCCACCAGCAGAGTCACTAGTAATGCCACCAGCAGCAGGGCCACATGAAATGGCACCAGCGAGGCCATTGGCGATGTCACCAGTCGCATCATCGGTAGCACCACCAGTGCTGCCGCCACCAGAGCCACCAATGCCACCACCCTGGCCATTCCCCCCCTGCCCCCCGAGCCCATCCCCGTGGCCAGCAGTGTCCCACCACACAGGACAGGGCTGCAGGGTACAAAGTGCCTTTATTGCCACTGCTGTGGTCCCGGGAGTATCCCCCAGCGAGGGGGTGCAGGGTCTCTCACGTCTGCAGCTGCAGCAGGACAGGGGCTGGGGGCTCCGGGGGCTGCGCCCGACGGTGACAGATCTCCAGGTCCTCCAGCACCCCGAACAGGCGGCTCAGCCCCTCGGGTAGGGGAGTGTCTGCAGGAGAGGGAGCAACAATGAGACCCCCACAGCCCCCCGGGGGACACCCCCAAACCACCACAGTCCCCTGTGACCTCCGGAGACTTTGCCTAGCCACACCATCCACAATGGGCGACCCCAAAACCACCCACCCTCCGACCTACCTTCACCTCGGGGGCCATTCTGGGTGTCCTCAGGCTCCTGCAGCTCCCAATACTTTTCCCTGGGGAGAGGGGTATGAGAGGGATGGGCCCTTGGCAGGCGCTTGGGGAGATGCAGAGAAGTCCCGCGGGGCTGGGGACTCACCTGAGGGCCCCCTGGAGGCACTGGAGATGTTGGAAGAGCCGCTGAGCCTCCGCTGTGGGGTCCAGGGGGTCACTCCAGTCCTGCAGGATGACGCCGTGCCGGGTCCGGTCGCACCCCAGCCCTACGGGACAACAGGGTCACAACACAGCGGGACCCCCAGAACCGCTGCGGGGGTCCCGGGCCCCGCCCCTGTCCCTGTACCTGTCCTGTCCCGCTGGTGGCAGCAGCTCCACTTGTCCCCACGGAAGACACCCGGGTGGTAGGAGCGGAGCACGCGGGGGTTTTTCCCGCACACCTTGCGCAGGGCCGAGAGCCACTGGTTCAGCTCATTGACACACTGCGGGGTTGGGGACAGTGAGAGGGACCCCCGGGCCATGACACCCCTCGGCGTGTCCCCCGCTGTCCCCACCCCACCTTGCACTGCAGGTAGGCTGTCTCCTGCTGCCCGCCCGTGTCCATGTAGACCACCTGCATGACGTGGGAGTTCCCGAAGCTCTTCTCCTCCACCTTCTCGGCCGCGAGGATGTCGCCCAGGGCGATGGCACCGACGCGCTGATGGAGGGGACACCCAAGCATACAGAGAGGGGTCAGTGCCACCCCGCTGCCACCCCCCCCTACCCCCCAGCAGCCTCCTACCTCTGCGCTGGGGCTCTTGCCGAAGCTGAGGGACTCCCCGGTGAGGCAGAAGTGGAGTTTCTTGCCAGCAGAGGCAGCGAACAGCGGCCCCTTGCCCCGTGTCTTGTGCACCAAGAGCAGCCCCTCCTTCACCACCGCCGGGGGGCGACCCTCACCTTCCTC
>VYZS01071340.1:0-11817 GCA_013400695.1 Neodrepanis coruscans | reverse complement strand
CTACCTGTGGCTGCAGGTCAGGAGGCAGTTGGGTGGGAGGCTGGTGTTGAGCTGTCCCCAGCAGAGCTGTGTGGCCACTGAGCAAAGTCACAGACTGTTCATGCTGGTGAGGCAGTGAAGTGACAATCCTGTTATTTCAAAAGCATCCAGGCCCTTTTGAGCTGTAAGTGCTCTGATAGGGATCTCTGCTTCCCAAGCCCAGGCAGGAGGGAGATTCCTCCCGGCCAACTTTTGCCATTGATCCACGATGTGACCTTGTCAGCAGCAGCAGCCTGGCAGAGCAGGGCAGGGAGCTTTCTGCCTTGTTTTCTCCTGTAGCCATCCCTTTCGGATCTCTGGTTTTGAGGAAGATGCCATCTGCTGTCAGAAGCTCATTCAGACAACGGGGACTGAGTCAACTCCAGTGAAAGCATCAGAAGCCAAAGAGCTGCAGAAACAGCCCCGTTGAGAGTGCAGGCTGAAATGCCTTTTATATGCCTTTATTACTACCTCTCATCTCACACATTTATTCATCATTTTCTATACTTACCCTGCACTCGAATGGAGCATCTTTTAAACAAGCTTTTATGTTGGAGACAAGAAGCTCTTTAAGCTGATGTGTCAGGGCTTTTGGTGATATTTGCCTTCTTGCCATGATCAACTGCCAGCTGCCTATTTGTGTTGGTTTAATTAAAGGACAGGATTGATAGGTCGTGGAATTTCTATAAGAGGTAGGTTAAGTATTTAGAAAACTGTTCATAAAGAAAGGCAAAAGGGATATGGAAACCAGAACTGAGCCTGAACATTGCAGGTACCATAGAAGTGCTGTAGAAGCATCAGGACCAAGTGTGTTCCATATGGGAAACTCCCTGTTTACCAAGGTAACAGCAAAAGTAGCTGTGGAATAGTAGATTCTTGCCAGGGAGTGAAATACACTCTATGGTGTAATAAAATGGATGTAATGGAAACAAATCCTGGTTGGAATGAATGGATGTGCAACTGAATATGCAAAAAAGGGGCATGAAAAACACAGTGGTAATGGGTTTGGATCACTTCAGTCAAAGGGAAAAGCCATTGCATGATGTAATTAATTACTCATAAGTGCATGTCCCAGCATTAAAAGCCAGAATTAGCAGCAGCAAAAACCTGCATTGCTTCATATCCTTTGGAAGAGGAGATGGATATCATGTAAGAAATGTGGAGTGAAGCCAAGTGCTCTCTGCAGCAGAGGCACCATGACAGGATGTCACAAAGGTGAGTGACTGGGTGAGAAGATGGCCCAGAAATCTCAGTGTTGGTAAGCACAGACATGCACCCATGAAAAATAACATCACCGGGTACAACAGAGAGTGAATGAACTCCATAAATGGCATGAGCAACACTCCTGCTGAGCTCAACTCTTTCTGCCCAAGAGCAGAGCTGGTAACTCAGCCCAGGTCACTGCTGGCTGCCAGTGCTTGTTGCTTCCCACAGCAAAGTGCTCTGCTCTCCAGGAGGCTTTTGTTTTCCATTTACATCAGTATTTTAACAACACCTCTTGAATGTTAAAGCAGCTGCCTTCAGGCACACAAGAGACCTCAGGATCTCCTCCTAAGCCAGGTCAAGCCATTCCCTGGAGAGCAATGTTTCCTTCCACCTCCAGAGGAGGAGAGAGGGAGCAGCTGGAGCTGCCAGGCAGCAGCACAGGAGCAAAGAGAATGTTGTGCTGCCTGTGACATTCCTGGCCAGGATGGTAAAGGCACTGCCTGCTGGCTGCTCTAAAACAGCACACTGACAGCACACTTCTCCTTTCCTCAGGATCACAGGTATTGCAGTGCAGTAGCATCTAATACTATTGCAAATGAGATCTAGAAACTTATTCCCCAATACTCAGGCCTGGAAAACCAGACTGAAATCCTCACAGCATCCTGAAATCTCTCCCCCCTTTTTTTTCTCCATTGAATAAACTGACTCTGAGACACATTTGTCACAGCTCTGTGTTGTCCCATGGGGATGGTGCTGTGCCCCTCAGCCTGTCAGTGCACCCTGAGGGGCACAGGCTGTGTCCTTCCATCTCCATGGCTCTGTGGGGAAAACATTCTGGGAGGCAGACAGGAAAAAACACCCTGGTTGTTTGAAATGGGTTAGAAATACATGATCTCTCTTTCTGTTTGTTTAGAAATAGCAATTCTAAACATTGATGGTCTTCTCAGCTGATTTGGAGACATCAGACACTTTCAAAGGATGTGGTTAATCCTCCAGACAAGGTCTCTTGCAGATATTTTGCTCCAAAAGCTCCATAAGGGCTCTTGAACCTGTGACATTTTTGGCATTAAGGTGCTGGGGTGCATCACCAGCTCCCACACAGCCACAGGTGTTTTTTCCATTCTGGTTTTACTGAGTTGGAGATGATGCCCTCTCCTAATGCACTTCCAAAAGAGACATCTTTTCCCAGGAAACCTCATGTGTTGCCTGTCTTTTCTTTTCCCAACAGACTTATCAATGTTTAATCACCAGGACAAAATTTTCCAGGCTGAGAGCTCTTCTTGAAGTTGTCAGTTCAATAGGACAAAGTTCAAAAAGGTGCTTAGTAAGACTGAAAACATGAAATGTCTTTCTGTTTGAAATCCCTACAGCCTTGTGTAGGGCAGTTCACTGGGTTCCTCACCATGCTGGTGTCACTGTGGCCCTGCTACATTTCCAGGGACTTTGGGGTTTTGATTTACTTGATTAAAAAAAACCCCACAAAATTACATAGGAAAAAATTACCTGAAAGGATTATTAAGGTTTCAAAGCAACTTAAAAGTCAGAAAATGCTACAACAAGTTCTTCCAGTCACTGCACAGATTAACAAAATATCCAGAGTTACTTCTAGGCCACATGGGATCCCATCACACAAGAACCAGCACGTCTGTTTTGGGCTCTGGAGCAGTGGGATCCCCATGGGATGTGAGGGAACATTCACATGACTCAGAGCAACTTTTTCAGGGCTCCATTTCACAGCAACAGGAATGTTCATGTACGTCAGAGTCAGCAGTTAAAGCTCTCATCACACCATTGCATCTTTGGTGCCTTGATTTGACCCTGCACAGAGCACTGAGAAGCACTTGGTATCTGCACTTGTGGTTTTTATGACGAAGCATCCGTAGAGCTTCTATAGGAGACTGGAAATAAAACCTATCAGAGCTAAATTTACTTTCTGACACAGATCTTTCTGCTACTCTGCCTGTGGTTCCCTGCGCATGGCAGAGGAGTTGGAGTGAGATGACATTTAAGGTCCCTTTCAACCCAAACCATTCCATGAGTCTGTGTTTCTATGAATCCAGTCTTTTACACCCTCGGGAGTTTGGTTAATTAAATGTAATTAACAGGATTGTTTAGTAAAGATCACTCAATAGTAAGTCTTGGTAGTCCCAGGAGAAAGTTTTATATGTTTGCAAATACATACACATTTCAAAATAAGTAACTGAAAGGAGAGTAAATAAATCAGGATTACTGAGTGTGGAAGAAATGTAAATTATGCTGAAGCTCACTCCAGCAGCCCAAAAATAATTCCATCTTCAGCTCAGCTTGGTGGGAAGCTGAATGTGAGAGTAATTCAGTGTCATGGTACAACAGTTGATTGTTGATTCACCCATGTTTCCCCACCTGGTTTCCAGTAACCTCATCACTACTGAAGGAATCAGGCAGTTCCCTACAGGACTGCAGGTAGTGGAGAGCTGTGGGCTCACTTGCAGCCTGGGTTATGGACTGAAACTCAGGGATTTGTTCAGTATTTACTGTACTAAGAGCAGTATAAATTAAATCCACCCCTTTAACATGAGACTGTGTTCAGAACCAGAACAAAGAGCATCCTCCCTCCTCTCATGGCTTCCAGCACTGTTCTACAAGACCAAAAGAACCTCTTGAACTCTGCACATCTGCAGGCACCTCTGAGCATCCAGAAACAGCCCCTGGCCTGATGTCACTGCCACTGATGACTGAGCATAAATCTTCCCCTACACCACTCTCCGATATAGGTCACCAGCTAACTTGCCACAGGGACCCTGTTTCCTAGAAAGGGCTTTTGCAGGTTTCTTAGAACAGACTTGCTCATTATTTGGAAGGAATCTGTAGTTTCACACGTCTCAAAGCTGGCACAGTGCTTGGTTGCTCGTGTTTTTGCAAAACACTGTTGCAGGTTGAATTTCAAGGCTTTGGGGAGATTTTCTTTAACCAGAGATTCGAAACAGCAAATGGGCCAAACCCTGAGGTGTGTCTGTAGAGGCCAACCTGTGTGTTGGCCTCTGTAGCTGGGCTGTGTCTTTGAGGCTCTTCCTCTGCCACCAACACACAGCTGTGATTACTCATCGATTGCAGAACCTTGGAGCAAAGGCTCTGTAAAGCAGGATGTATGTAGGAGATCTGGTCAACAAAACACATGAAAAATCCCCCCTAGAAACCCTTCAAAGAAGGTAACCATGGCTGAGTCTGCAGCACATGATGCAATGGATTTCTGAGCTCCTAAGGCTCTCTGCAGCATGGCCATGGATGACAGTGAACAGTCCTGGAAAACACAGAGGTCTGTGGGAATTCCTGGGAGTGGAGGAAGGCAAACACAGCCTGGGACCAAAGGAAAGCTGAGGAGCTTGTAGAACAATCTGTGAGAGGGCCTGGAAACCAGCTCTCTATCAGTCTCTCTTACTGAAAATAAAGTGATTGATGAGTTTCCCTTCAAATAGTTTGTGTTGGAAGGGACCTTTGAAGGCCATCTGGTCCAACCCCCCTGCAATGAGCAGGGATCTCAGAGCCCCATCCAGCCTGGCCTCGGATGTTTCCAGGGATGGGGCATTTTAAAATAGTCCCTGTGGATTTGGGGTCACACAATCAGTTCCTCACCCTTATACTGTTCCTTGATGTGGGTGAGGGTGAAGGGATTGCTGGGCTCTGGCAATGACAGGCAGGAGGCTGAAAGGTTGAAATGGCTGAAGACATTTTCCCCAGAGGATAAAATGTCTCATCGTTGTGGACGATTTCATATCAAATGGAGGGAACACACTGTGGTTTGCCTGACCCAGATATCATTTAAAGAAAAAAAAAGTAATAATGAGCTATTTGAATCATAAACCAGGGATAAGAATTGAGTGTGATGTTTTGTTGGGAAGACAAGGCATAAAGTGGGACATTTAGGGAGGCAAGTGGCCAAAATACACACACAGAGTGGCCAAGCATCACTGAAGGATCCCAAACAGCAGCTGAATTTGCCTGGTGCACATTTTTGGCTTTTTTTTCTTCTATTTCTTTTCCATCCTGCTTCCCATTTCATAAATGTGCCACCTCCCTGTGGGACATACCAGAAAGCTGTGAAAGATATGAGACCTGACAGATACTTACTCTGCCCTCCACATCCCTGGAAACATAAGTGAGCATCTCCCTGCTGTAAAGCACAGCCTCTCCCTCAGAGCAATGCTGCTGACACCAGACAGGGACAGTTTTTCCACAACCTCCTCAGAGCAGCTGCTTCCTTATTCCAACGCTCTAGACTGCACTTCATAAGTAATTGTAAAAGTCATAGTCCTGGCATTTATCTCAAATTATCATCTTGGATTTTAACACTGGCTCCTGTTGTTTCTGGCAAGTGCCCTGAGTGTAGGATGTAAGTGATTGTGTGAGTAACTGCTTTCTGCTGTCCTGGAGGAAATCACTCTCTGTATTTGAAGCATTTACTAATACATTTTACACTTGTTAGCTGGCTTTCAGCCTGCCCTCAGCTCTTGCTTGCACACCCTGACCCCTGCCTTGACGTGAAAGAATGTCCAGGATGCTAAAAAATTCATCCTGACTCCGACAGCTGGACTAAAAAAAGTCGGGAATTACCAGGAAAGTGTCATAGATTGTTGGAGGAATGTGGAAGGAATTATTAATCACAACTGAAATATTAATTCAATTATAAGGAAACTATAGCTCATTGCTGGAAACTACCCCTGAGATGAACCATAGAGATATGGGGGAAGAGATGTGGCTGGAAGAGAGTTTGCTGATGATCTGAGCTGATAAAACACTGACTTAGGAGAGATGCTTTCTTTTTTTCCCCTTTACTTCACATTCTTTAAAGACTATCCAAATTCACAGTGTCATCTACAAAGCGCCTGTCACAGGGCAAGATCTCTCAAAATAAAACAGGAGAAAAGCAGATTGTTATTGCAGGGTTGACTTTTCAGGAGAGGGATGTTAAATTCAGTGAATTTAACAGAATGCATCCAAGAGAAGGAAAAATGCAAAACTGCCTGTGGCTTGAACATTGCACAGGGACTACAATGAAAGGGAGCACCCAATTCCCTGGGCTGCAGGTGATAAAGCTGAATGTGGGAGAGAGAGTGTGGCCCTCCCTGGAAATCAGACAACATGGTCCATCCAACATCAAGTCACAATAATGACATTTTCAGAGAGCAATAAAAAAACACACAGAGAGCAAAGCAGATGGTGTCAAACATAATGTTTAGGAAAAAGTTTGCTCTTTTGACTTCTGCTTTAATTAGTAGAAAAACATTTATTGACATTTTGCCCAAGATTGCAGCATGTTTTTCTAAGCAAATCAGGGGAAGAGAACTGAAATTACTGTATTAAGTATTTTTCTGCTCAAATAAGCAGGTACAAACCAACTCATCATCAGCTTGCAAGGTGCTTCCCAGCCCTGGCTGTGAGGATCTGCTCTGGGTCCAGCATTAGTCAAGATTTTCAATAACAATATTGGATTAAAGAGAGAAGTACCCCCTAACAGAATTTCTGGGTGTCAGTGTGTACTCCTGGCTCTCAAAGAGTGCAAATTACTGAGTAGAGGGTTCCTTTGCCTTCCCAGCACACACAGGTGCATCCTCAATAATCCAGGGGTCAGTAAATATCCTGAGAAATATATATCCTCTTTTGGAAACTGTATTTTCATACATTAAATAAAACATGGAAAACTACTGTTTGGTTCTCATCTTCACTTGTAGTCCCAGAGCAAATCAGTGAGAGATGACGCAGCTGTTATGCCCAGAGTAAAGCTGATCTAACCTCTCTTTTGCAGGGCTCCAGCTTCCATGGTGATCTTCCTCTAATGCAACCCAAAGGACAGCTGTTCTTATGAAATCTGATTTTTTTTTATATTCATGGGTCACCGGACTTCTGAATCATTCTTTACTAAATTTCTCCACTTGATATTCATAATTAACTTGTCTTGTGCAGCTTCTACTTTATTTTATTAAATAAAGTTTGATTGCAAACTTTCTCAGTTGCTATTCAAGTTGTTTTGTCCACAGAGAGCTGAGAAATCTATCCTGGGGCTACAGTGCATTTCCTAAGAGCACCAACACCTCAGAATCTCTGGCCTGACTCAGAGAAGTATTTCTTGAATTAGACACAGAAAACCCTGTGGAAAATCTACAGGACAGTTCTGGTAGTTTTATTACAAATCTCAAAAGATACAAATATTCTACTGTTGATTATTATAACCCTGATTTTCTGGGGAAGCCTCTACACTTTCTTTGAATGACCTCCAAATTTCTGGAAGTGCTGACAAACCAATATAAACCAAGATTTAGTTCTCCAGCACCCACTATTGTGGGCACATTTGTCCATGTGTGTCTGTGTAGAGTCTGTGAAGAAATACTCTGATAACTTCCCAGATGGATACAGGTGTCTGTTCCTCCACTTCATCCACACTAAAGGGTTGTGGAGCTCATCTTGGAAATACATATTGCAAAGGGGCTCAGGTAGAGTCTGTAAAATTGCTATTGATGCAGAAAGTACACAGGGACTTTTCCTCATTTAAGTAGCCAGCAGATTCCATTCTTCAGGTAAATCTTCCCCGCCTCCCCTTTAACAAGAGCATGTTTGTGGTGAGATATTAATCATTTCCTGCAGCACTGTGTATATAAGAGGAGCCCGAGGCAGAGCCACACACAGTTCACCAGCTGAGGAGCAGAGCTGACTGGAAATGCTGCTCCAGGTCGTGGCTCTGCTGGGTTTGGGGGTGCTGGGCAGCTCAGCACCTCTGCAGGCAGCTGGACCCACCGGCTCCAGGGGGGACCCACTGCAGCAGGAACGCTCCAGGACTTTGACAATCATTGGAGAACTTCTCAAGGACTTGAAGAAACTCAGTTCAAACGCAGTAAGTTCCTTTGCTTTGAGCAGCTTTCCCCTGGCTGCCCTTCTATTCCAGCTTGTGTTCTGAAGTTTCTGACTTCCTTCTCCCTCCAGCAGGTTCCCAGCGTGGTGATGGTGAATGCTACGGTAAGAAACCACACACTTCTATTTGAAATTATTCTCTCAAGTCCCCAGATTTCTTTCCCCCTTCAGAACTCTCACAGCACTGAGAGTTCTCTACAAACCCAGGGCAGAACATGCAGAAAGCTGCTGCCAATGCTAAAATCCCTCAATGGTTCTCTCAGTAGGTCTTGTATGTGCACCAGCATCTTCTTGGAAGCCTCAAAAACTCACTCTGATCCCTTAGTTTTAGGGCAAATCCATTCACTTCACTGTATTTTCCTACAATCCAGTGAAAAAATGAGGTTTTTATGGAGGACAAGAGCAGCACAAGTGAGAAACAGGAGTCAATCTCCTACTAAAAGTGAGAAGACAAATAGCATCAACCCCTCTGAGTTTCAGGGAGAAAAGCTGAAAATTCATACCAGCAGCAATAATTACTGGTATTTCATTAAGAAAATTCTGATCTAGTTTCAAGAGAGACATGACAGCAAGACACAACATTTTAGTGCAAGGTTGGCTTTTTTTCCCTTGAGGAACAGACATCTCCAATATTGGACACCTCCAAATTCTAATGGTACCTGCAAATTCCACCTAAGGCAGTTGGGAGTTTTTGGACCCTGGGATGTTTTTTAAATAAAAATTGTAGATTATACTATGATTTCCTAAATTTGATGTCCAGTAAATTGTTGAGTAACAGAATCAGGGCTTGTGTTTGAAAACACAGCTCTTAATTCCTGTAGGTTGTTATTTTTCATGGTATGTAAATTCCTGGGATGTGATGTTTTATTTATGTGCTACCAGTGATTCCTGTTGCAGTAACTCCTCCCTGTCCTTGCAGGTGGAGAGGTGCATGTCCAGCCACCTGAAAACCTTCATCAGCACCTTGGACACTCTCAACATTCATGGCAAGGTCATCTCCAGAAAGCTGAGCAGAGCCAGCACCTACAAAAACATCCTTCCTGAAGTAAGTTTGACTTTGTGGCATTTAACAGCAGAATATTCAGCAAAGGCTGTTCAGTAAATGGGACATGGCAGCTGGGATGGCACTGAGCTGCCTCCAACAAATCTCTTCTGAAAATTGCTATGAGTCAGAAAGGTGGGAATGCATCCCCTTTCTTCCCTGGAGCACTCTCTGACACCTTCTCCCGTGAAAATCTCAATTGCAAAGAAGATGCTGATAATATGAAAAAGCCCCCAGATGTCAGAGGGAGCNTAGAATATTTATATAGAGAGAGATATTGTATGTATATGTGTGTGTGTATATGTTATTTAAATATATATGTGTATAAAAAGTGATTTTATAACAGCAATCATGTTCTCTATAATGACTGAAACATGCTGCTTTGTTAAAAGACAATTATTTATCTATTTAAATATTTTATATTGTTTTAATGTTTTATATTGTTTTAATATTTGAACTTGCATCTCTTTTTCATAAAGGAAGAGTAATTTATTTATTTATTATTTATTTATTTATTACTGTTGTTTACGGAGACTTTGAGATATTTATTGTGATGTTGCTGAATTTAAGTAGAAGATCCATTCCAGTCAGGAACTTCCAGCTCCATTTTGTCCCTGAGCTCTGGGAGCCAGTGAATAACTTGAACCACTACACTTGTTTTGTGAGGAAGCAGAGCCATTCCACCCAAATCCAGCCAAAGTCTGGGTAATACAAAAGCAAAGAGATCTTGTTTGTATTTCCTTCAAGTTTACTGAGCTGATATGAGGTGTTTCCACATCTCACGTGAGCCGAATTCTACTGAACTGAATCAGACAATACTTGTTTTTCCAACTGTTTAGGTAGCCATAGCTATGGCAGGTACTCACAAAGTGTGTGCCTATGGAAAGCTATCACTTGAGGTTCTGATAGTTAATGTTTAATAAAAGAGTCCTGAAGGGCAATGTTCCTACATGGGCTGATCTGTAAGGACACCTGCCATGTGCTGTCTTTATCACATATCTTTTACTAAATGTTTGCAATCTTCCATTAATGTAAATGGACCCTGACAAAAATAAACAAC
This sequence comes from Neodrepanis coruscans, assembly GCA_013400695.1. Classification (NCBI taxonomy): domain Eukaryota; kingdom Metazoa; phylum Chordata; class Aves; order Passeriformes; family Philepittidae; genus Neodrepanis; species Neodrepanis coruscans. Next base: position 1,609 of record VYZS01071340.1, on the reverse strand, counting down.
TTTTCCCTCAGAATTAAGTAATTTATCTGCGAAGGGCGAGTGGTTTCCGGGGCTGTTCGGGGGAGCTGGGTGTGATTTCCAAGTGGGATGGACACAGGGATGCTGCCACAAAGGAGGGACTCCAGGCTGAGCACTCGACATCTGCTCTCACCTGTCCCTGCCCCTTCCCCAGGAGCTCAGCCCTGCTCTCCAGCCCAGCCCCGAGCTCGTCTTTACTGAGTCACGCTCAGCTGGAGCTTTGAAGAGGAGGTGGCCCCTTGCCCGCCGGGCTGACTCATGGCCCTGTCACAGAGGGGACAGAAGCTTTCACGTGTCACAGCTGACAAGTGTCCCCTCGCCTTCACCAGTGCGAGGAGCTCCCAGCACTGAGACAGGGAGGAGCAGCCGTGTTCACCAAGAGGATGGGGATGGAGGGACAGCCCGGCTGGGGCAGGAGGGGGTGTCCAGAGAGCCAGAGACGTGCAGCCACCGTGGCAAACAGCCAGGGAGCCAAACACAGGGTGCCCCAGAGGAACCTCCAAAAACGTGATTTGGCCCCGCTGACAGCACGGGACAGAGCTCCCTGCAGCAGGGATTGGCTCCTACATGCACCCCGTGCAGAGCACATCCCATTTTTAAGGCACACATTTCCAATGGTCAAAACAAAAGCAGCCACTTTGCATTCAAACAGCATCTCCCCCGTGCAAAGGGGGGGTGTGGCAGAGCCCAGCCAGGCTGGACACTTGGACTGCATCCCCTGCCACAGGGGCAGTGGCCCCAAAAACTCCCACAGTGAGGACACAGCCACCAGTTCTGGATGGGGAACAAGTGCCCCAACCATCCCTGGGTACCACAAAGTGCCCAGGCTCTGCAGGAAAGGTCATTGTGCAATTGCTTTATATCGAATTCTTGTTGGAAGTAAGAAACTTGTAAATCATCCCAAACCTTGAGTCTGTTTACTAAGATTAAAGAAATGAGTGAATGTCCAGCCAGACTCCCTCAGGCTAAAGAATTAGGAAAATCTCTGCTCCTGAATTCTGTCTCATTCAGTGCTGCAATAGTTCAAGGAATAATAGGAACCACTCTGAAGAAACACTTCCTGCCACTGACTTTCAAGATTTTCATTAGCAATAGGGTGTTTAATATTTCAGCTACGTTATTTGAAATTATATTTAAATGTTTTACATTAAATTTTAAACTCATACTTCAGATGAATGGGCAGTCTCAGAATCACAGGTACATGCAGAGGACAAGAATGTCGTGGGTTTAAGCAGAAAACATTAATCCGGCTCAGCATTCCTGGCACGGCAGTCCAGGAAACTCTGACAAACACACAGGAGGGAAAAGTGGAGCATTAAATAACTCAGAGTCAACACTGGGCTGGCTGTAGGCAAAGGCGGCCGGAGCTGTTGCCGGGGCAGCAGACGGCCCGGGAAAGCACCGGAGGGACGGGACAGCAGCCCTGGAGCCCTGCAGGGTGCAGGATGCAGGCAGGGGGATGCAGGCAGAGGGAAACAGGCAGAGGAACCCCTGGTTTCGAGCAGGCGGGACAGTAGCATCACAGCCGAGCACAATAAACCCCGACTGCCTCATCACAGCTTGCACAGCCCTGATAAGCATCTTGCATCAT
>VYZS01071288.1:26983-37440 GCA_013400695.1 Neodrepanis coruscans | reverse complement strand
AACATCAAAGAAACAGGATCCTGCTAAGTGTATTTGTATAATGCAGTAATTTATGCAAAAAGCAGCTTTTGTCAGCAATGCAACAAAGCAGCTTTGATAAATGTCCCCTAATTTATTGTCATGTATCTCAAATCAAAGTAAAACATTTACAGGCTGCATACTGAAGGAATCCAGGCCTAGGGTACTTGAAGGGTTTCTCTCCTTTTCCATCTGCCCCCTCCTTTTTTTAAAAAAAAAGTACAAAAGCTAAGTTGGGCAAAAGGTTAAAAATGATCTGTTTTGAATGCTAAGTACTTTATACAAATTATGGGCAAAAAATAATAATGAATCTACTTAAGGAATGACAGAAAAGCCTGTACAAATTCAGATTAAAAAATCCGCTTAGCTTTTCTCTTATGGGTGGTGTCTGACGAATCATAATGTGGATGCTAATTATGTTTTATGGGGACAATTCCAGTTTCTCCTGTTTTGAAGGAACAAAACAGTGACTGTAGACAGTGGCTGTTTGGACTCAGGCCTTCCCTTCGCATCTTGTCTATGGATTCCCCTAGCAGCTGCCTTTCAGGTGCATGGCATATTCTGGAAATCAACTCAAATGTGAGTTGTTGGGGAAAACTTTTATTACTGACTTCAGGTGGAAAAACCACACCTGGGGAGAGGACAAGGCCAACAGTGCCAGGAGCTCAATTTCCACCACAGAGCTGAAGATACATCCATGGTGCAGAAACATGCTCACTTTTCTTCCTTCTTAGGAGAATTACTAGTCTGACTGGTGTGAGACTGGATTGACACAGCTAAGTAGACTTGGTCTTTCAACACACAAAAGTTCTACAAAGAACCATTTTATTTAAATAAAATAAAATAATAATAATAATATATCATGAATGGATATGGGACTAGTACAGGTTGCCTAGAGAAGCTATGGATGCACCATCCCTGGAAGTGTTCAAGACCAGATTGGATGGAGCTTTAGCAATCTGTTCTAGTGGAAAATGTCCCCTACCCATGGTACGGTGGTTGGAAGTAGGTGATCTTTAAGGTCCTTTCCACCCCCAGCCATTCTACGACTGTCTGGCTGTTAAGACTCAACATGATGTTGTTGATGGTGTTGGCAGTAGGCCCTGGCATGAGTGAGCACATGGGAACCACTATGTCTTGGCCAGTGGTTCATGCTCTCACCCTTGTGGAGGCCCTCCAGGAGCACATCTCCAGCCAGGTGCTCTGCTTCCATCTGAGCACTGAGGTCTGCAAGGCCCTCTCTGAGGAGATTAGAAGAGAAAAATCAGCATCAAACATGTTACTCACCCCACAAGGCTGCTGCTGGGGCTATAGGGAAGGCTAGACCAGGGAAGGACTGAAATCAGTTGAATGGAGGGACACCATTTCATATCCACTGATCAGATGGCAAATGAAAACTACATGGGTTTTTCAGTCACCCGCAATGTCTTTCAGTTAAAAAGACCAAATGTGATATGGCTCCTCCTCAAGCCCCTTTGATATTTAGGGGGAGCAATAAATAAAATTCTGTTTCAGTTGAGATCGAGCACAGCTCCACATGTCAGTTTGCTTCAGAAGCAGGCAGCATTTCTATGTTTTTTACTTAGAAAGCTCTGTTTATAATAAAACAAACATACAGCTTCAGGAGTATAATATCCTTTGCGTGGAGTTGTTTCAAAGTGTTTTACAACCCATCTGGTAGACTGACTCTAACCATTAGGCATGTTCTTGGAGAAAATGCCTTATTCACACAGATAGTAAGGTTCTGGTATTGCAAACCAGAAGAATGAAACTTTGCAAAGCCAGGCCTACTGCACCATAAAACAGAAACATGGAGTTCACTGAGAAAGTGAAAAGGAGCAGTTGTTAAAAAAAAGAGTTTCATTTTCTTTGTATAAAAGATCTGCCTGCTGGGATTAAGTCTGCCTCTCCCAGCATCAGTTCGCCTCTTGGAAGAGCATAAGTCATCTGTACCACAGAGCAATTTACTCTAATTTCTTAAGTGTGTTTGTCTTTATTGCTATTGTCATTAACAGACATTAAGATTATAAATTAATATACAATGATTTAAGTTAATATCCTAACTGTTAGGTTTATAATTCAAATTTTGTACAAATATTATGCAGCTACAGTCAATGAAATGAGAGCTGCTTATGTAAAAAGCATCCAAAAACTTGCTTGGCAAGGCTAATCGCAAGGAGCATACCATTTGAATGTGTAAGGCCCGAGGAGTTGCGTCCAGGAACAGGTTGTTTTTAAAAAAAAAGAGCAATCAGTCCTTTCAAAACACACAGTTAACCCCATGGAAGAAGCCAAAATCATCACAGGGTAAAGCAGAATGTGGTATAATAGCGTCAGGATCGAAACAACAGCCCAAGTGGGTATATGAGGTATATAAATATGCATATGTGAATGCACACACATATATGTGTCCACACTAAATCCAATCTCTGTACATACATTTATTCATATAAACAGACATGTACCCCATATGTATATGTGCCATATGGACATCACATGTATCTATATATCTATACATATATATATACGCACATATGGCAAATATAAAGCCTCTCCACTAAGTTACACAATCTAAGCAGCCCAAATGGCTGGCTGCCTCACTGGGCGCCCCTCACTGGGTGCCCCTCAGCCTGGGCACTGGGCTGCAGACCTGCTGGTGAGTGCTCACTTGTGCTTCATCTTCAGGAGGGAGTGAACTGGGGTGCTGAGAGATGCTTCTATGGTTTGAAATTTGAATGGTAAAAGGGGTCTAATACTGTGACCGCGCAAAAGCAGAAGTCTTCCTTTAATACACTGTTTCCTTAACTTTTTGAGTAAGTGAAATCAAGAACCCTTCCCTTTCAAAATGATAAAATCTTTCCAGACTTGAACCCATTTAGCAACCACTCAAATTCTCCTCCTCCTTAGTACACCAAGAAAAGGCAAATTAAAATTTTTACATTATTTGTTAACATTCCAGGGAGGCAGATGTGTTTTGCACAGTTAAATTAGCAGCAAATCTTGAAATATAAATCTCTATATTAGCTAGATAACTTCCAGGCTATCCATTTAGCAGGAACAGCCTCCCCAGGGTGTGCTGTGCAGTGGTGGTACAGCCTGTAGAGACATTTGGGTGAGAGAGGGGACAGTGGGTGCTGTGGGCAGGCAGCTGCCTACACCCCACCTGCACTACCCACGGCCTGGCCAGGGCTACTTAATGTCAGTGGTTTGTATTGACTGGAGCTTGTGAAGAAATTTTATCCCAATACTTTCTAGGGAGAGACAGCTGTGAGTAGCTGTTAAAAACACACAAACAAGAGCTTGGTCCAAAATATGCATGTTCAACATAGTGCTTTATATATAAGTTGTGCTACAAGACCACAAAAATGAAGACACCAAAACCTATTAATTATTTGAAATAGAAACACTCCCTTTTTAAAGGCAGGCACCCTTTTTAGATGTCTTATTTAAGTGTCACATTGATTTTTAAATCTCTGAATCCCTTTATCTCAGAGCACTTATTTTATGAGAGTTACATTTTGACACATGGTTTTGGTTTATCAGGTAATACTTCAATAAGTAAATGCAAATTACCAATAATGATCTTTTTAATTTCAAACATAACTTGTCCAAAATCAAACTTTTCAAGCAAATAAATGGAGAGATTTTTTTTTGGTCTTATTTCACAGATTAGTTTCAGTGTCTGACACACACATTTCAAAGAAGTTCACATTTAAAGTGAGTAGGACAAATTAAAAAATCCAACAAAATCAACACCCCCCATATGCCCCAATCTTGGAATGTGTCATTAAAACCACATGGATTTTAAATTCTTGTTCTTATACAGAAAATTGCATTAACAGATTTTGACCTCGAGACTAAGCCGAGCTACATGTGTTAAAGGCCCAGCATCTCTGCTCTGATTCACAGGGCTGTTCCTGCATACTTACTGAATAAATGCAGCCTACTGATGTAATAGCATCCTGCATATGTCTCATATTAATGGTATTTTCCTAACAGTAATAGCATTAAAAGCCTGCCTATTTGCTATTGAGTTACCCTATTTAGGATAATTTGCATAGAAAAACTATGCTCGAGCATGTGAATAAGCATATCATTTTATAACACTTAACTTAAAATATTGAAATCAAAGCAAGCTGCCAGTTTGATTCCAGAACCAGTATTTTTCCATTAAAAAAAAAAATAAATTGTTGTGTTTCTTGAATAATTTATTATCTGTGTTTTTGTTGTATTTTCCACATGGAATTGATGAAGAAGATGTGCTTTTTTTTCTAAAGAAAGTTTGGAAGAGTGAAAATTCACACATGGAAAACAAATGAGCATCGGGAAACACTCCTCGTAGCTAATGGCTACTTGGTATGTCGCCAGAATTCATACAGATCCTTAAAATCAAGTAAATTATGCCCGCAGTGATAGCTCCCTCTTGCTGGAGTCCCACAACAACCACCAAATGGTGGAGTGAAGCTGAACTGCCAAGTTTCATTTTTCACCTCCCAATTCCTTTCAATTAAGTAGATTTGTTTGCTGCAGAAGGGCCTATGCATATTTTATGGCACCAGCCCCTCTCTCAGGTGTGCTCGCAGTGTCCTGGCTGCACAATGCCAGCACCCAGGCACGTATGTCCTCACACCATCCGTGCTCCCAATCTCATCCTGCCCACATGGGCAGTGGCTCCCAAAGGCAGGGTTTATCCATACCACTGTGCTGAGTCAAAAAAGAAAGGAGTGGCAGAGGTGAAAGCAATCAGACACGTGCATCTTCTTTAAGCAGCCCGCTAAAGGAAAATGGAGAGAATATGAGCTTCCAAAGGAATATGTAAAAAAGAAATATAACTCTCCTGCTCTGTTCTTGTGAAAAGAGATCACACATTTTAAATGTCTTATTGAACTCATGGTTAAGGAACCTGCCACTCATCACACAACAGATTAAATAACTGGTGAATTATGTGCTAGAAAAATTAGGATGGATTACACAAATATCTGTTAAGGCTATGATAAATATTTATAAACAATCTTCCTTGCAGAACATGTCTCTGTCATTCATTTCATTCCAATGAAAAACCTGGAACAATGGAACTAATGACTACATTGTTCCAAAGTTAAGTAGTATATCTAATAAGGAAAATAATCAAATGAGCCAAATTCTTTATGAACACAACAGTGAAGCAATTAAAATAAATGTGATTTTCCAGATCAAAACTTCTGGCTGTTAATTGCTATATGGCACCTATCCTAGTCATATGAGTTTCCCTTGCAGCTGTTTTTATTTCATGATACATTTTGAAATCCCAGGAGCCTAGTCCTGGGATCTGCCATACAGACAGTTAGCCTGAAAACCAGGATGCTTATCAAGTGTTTATAATCTGGGTAGATGAACTCTCAAGACAGACCTCTGAGAACAAGCACTTTCTTGCCATTTGCATTTTGTTTGCAATGTGTTTCCAATGAAGATAATTTATTGATGCATACTTCTGGGGCTGGAGCACAGGGTTCGCTGCCATATGCAGGCAAGCTCAGGAGAACAAGGCCTGGGGAGCAGGAGGTGTTCCTGGAGGAGCAGGAGGTGTTCCTGCCTCCCCAGCTGACATGGCATGAGGACTATGATGCACTTCTTATAGGTACAATTCTTATCTTCCATGGCCTCTAATTTTCAGTATCTGATGGCTTCTCTTGGGTTTTATTTTTTTGCAATTTCTGCCATTGATGTGTATCCAAGAAGGGGGCAATGGGTCAGGAGGGCTGCAGCCTCTGCAGGGGCAACAAGCCTATTTAACGCACAACATATGACCCCCTGAGCTAAAAGTGCACACTGAAAACCTGGCATATTCCAGGCATCTTATTCAAAGCTGTATTTCAGTGTCTGTGGATTATTAATAAGATTAAAGAACTCAGTTACAGGGAATGACAAATGCAGTTTGTCCAACATTAAGCAGATATTGGCATCTGTAGGTGCAACTCAGGAGTCAGTGAACTCAGCTATTGAACAAGCTAAAGCCATGAGCAATATGATATTGATTAGACAATGGGTATTGTATTTACCCACATAGTTTTATTGGGTGAGGCTCCATGCAATGTGTTTTTATTTGGGAAACTTAAGGAAGATAATTAAAAATGTTGTAAGGAGAGCCTAGCAGCCTTCATGCTTTTCTTTTTAAAGGCTACAGATGTCTTTTCTTCTTTCTTTAAAAGTGTGTATGCTCCTTCTCCACCTTCCAAAAGATCAAGGGTAATAATTATAACTCTAACAACAATAATATAGTATCCTGGAATTTTTCTACATGCCTCAAGAGAACTTTAATATTTTCAAGGAACTGTTTTATGACAACAGCTACCTCTTCTACTTTCTTTTTGCCCTGCTTGCATTGTGAGTGCAGCTGGGGCTGAGTTAAAGTGGTGCCTTTGAATATGGGGCCTTTGCTGTAGAAAATGCTTCTCTTGCTAACCAAAACCACGCAGTGTTCAGCTATCCTGGCCAGTCAGTAATTTCCCCTGTTCTGCCCCCTCCACACAATTCCCAGTTCCCCCTTGCCATTGCCAGGCAGTGCCAGTTTTACTTTGCAGAAAATAGGAGTTGACTAAAACTTGAACTTTAAAATGTTATTCTCATTTCAAACTGTGGCACTGGGAAGTGCTTGTGATGCCAGTGTGGGTCCAAGTGCTTCCTGTGTGGATTTTGGGCCATGGTGCTGCTCTCAGAGCCTGCCTGGACTGGCTGGGCAATAGCCAGGGCTTTCCCAACTCTGGGGCATACGCTTAGGTCAGGATCCCATGTAGCCTCAACAATGAGCTAAAACACTTCTATCATGGAGGCCAATGGAATGCTTCAGTTATTAGTCTTTACATTCTTCTTACTTCTGTATCCAACTGGAAGAGCTCATCCATTGCCACAGCAGTTCTCTGGGAGAAGGGAAGGCAGGGATGTAGCATCCCTGGAGAAAAATCTCCTCTTTTGCTCTTTTTCCCATCATTTGCATACCCTTTCTCTGAGGGCTTTTTTTTTTTCTTTTACTCCTACAGCACTATCATGTTTGCCAGCCTCAACATCACGTTCCTCTCTTTCATCAGAAGACTGACTCATAGCATCTTTCAATTTGGACTTGCTTTTTTTTCCTGTGGGATTTTGGCCCAAACAACACAAGACACAAAGCATCTGCCCAGACTTGACAGACAGTGAGGCATCGCCCAGCATGGGGGTGAACCAGGACCCATATTTTCACCATCTACTTTCCCCCTGGGAATTTTACTGTACTGAGACTATTGTTCCTGAGTTTAAGTGTGACGGCTTAGAATTTCCGCTTCCTGTATATGTGACTGTTGCTGTCTCACTCTCCAGGCTTCTGGGCATGGGACAGTTAATTCTTTTTCTCCAGCCTGGTCCATGCCTGATGCTCTGGAAATCCTGCCAGCTCTGGTTCCCATTTGTAAGGCTGCTTCTCTCAGCTACTGCTGCTCCCTCTGCTCTTGAACCTCACACTTTCCAGCTTCAGGCTCTGCTAGGAGAGGCATAGTAGTGTGGAGTGTCTGGAGGAGTGGGTGACTGGCTTCTGGACCCACACTTAGAGGAAGCTTCTCCATCTGTATGACACCATGGGAATACAAAATGGCATCGAGTCCTACTTCTCCTCATTAAATGTGGGCAAACTTGGCTAGAGCACAAGTGCAAAAGCTCATCTTTCTTCAGCTGCTTGTAATTCATGCTTGAGCAAGAGCATTATTTGGGACTTAAGTCAGATTCTTCTAAGTAGGTCACAATTCTTCTAGACACAAATTCCTGCTTCTGACTTCCCAGGAACATGGATTCTTAGTCTCTCCTGATTTGTGTAACACCTCAGGTGCTCTCTTATCAGATTTATCAGCTCATCAAATGAATCTACTAAACAGTTACTAACTTGCTGCCTGATAGAGTTCAGACTTGGAAAAATTCCTCTGCTTTGGTTGACAGCCATTTCTCTGGCTGACTTACATGCTGATTTTTCCCATTTTAGTGATGCTTCACTGTTAGCCCTGTAGCCAGGTAAAAGGATGTAACCTCCATCTCCTATGGTTAGTGTTTCAATGAGAGGACAAGAGACTGCAGAGATGGCCAGGAAACTCCAGTCCATATGGGGCTTGCTTTCTGAAACAGATGCAGCGCAGTCCATGCTATAAAACAGAATTAATTTTAGTGGTACAGAGATTGATTTCCCAAATCATGACAACATGTGTTAGACATTAATCCTATTCTTTTGTACAGCACTATGAAGGGTTTGGACACACCCAGTGATACAATGAGGGAGATAAAACAATATAATGGAATATAGAATAGAGTAGAAGAGACTACAGCACAATACAGTCTAACACAATATAAGAATGGCATCTTGTGGGCAAGGACTGTCAGGGTATAGTTTTATAACATTAGTGTAGGAGAGTTCTGAGTTTACACCAGCTCACCCTCCTGTTGAAAATTATAGTGGATTTTCTTGTTTCAAGCCAGAACAAGGAAAAAGAGAGGAAGACAGAAAGAAAGAAGTTTTAGCCCCCTGAATGGAAGGACGAATCTTACCCTTAAAAGTATGAACTATTTGAACACTGTATGTCTCACTAGAGAGATGCAGAGGTGGAGACTTACAGGTAAATACGGTTTTTGCCAAAGTTGTCTGGCCAGGGGAGACTATCTGTTGGGGTGGGGAGTTCTCATTAGAAGACAGATGTTTGAGCATTTATCTGCATCGCAGTCCCAGATGTTTTTTATTCCTCGATTGCCACCTTGGTGTGCAGTGGTAAAACGCTGGCGCTGGATCACAGCTTGTTTCTGTGGTCATCTTTGTATTACTGAAATATGTTGTCATTTTACAATGGAATACAGGATACCCACTGGCTTTTATGTTTTATTTTTTTGTTTCTGTGAAGTTTTTCACTTCCTCTTCTGAAAACAAACAAAATGTTAAATATCTAATTGAATAGACTGCTGGAAAAGCCAAATAGGAAGGCTGAGCATGTGAACTTCTGTGAAGCAAATGTCTTTGTTTCCAAACAGTCCACTGATAGCAAATATTTATTGACATTTTCCTTCCACAGGGGTGTTAACAATTATAATTTGCTAGTACGTACATCGTGAGTACTTTCAGATTTTGAACAGAACATCTGTTGGTTAAAGATGAAAAAAGCCTTGAAAAAAACACCTATTTTCCAGGGTTATGAATCTAACAGCATCGCAAATTATTGCTAGGAAAACATTTCAAAAGCCTGAACTTGCACTTATGGAAAAAGGAACACAGATAGAGGAAACAGATAAATATGCGTTGTGTTAGTAGGCTTTGTTTTCTGAAATGATATATTGTTCCGGAGAAGCAGTTAACAAACAAATTACTGTCTGTGTCCAATACAGCCAGATCTTTGGTTCCACCGAACAGATGTTGAGGTGAAGCAGATTAAAGCTTAATTCACAATAGGGCTGTACCATAGGAAAGGTGCCCTAAGTTTATCTATTGTTAAATAATATAATTTATCGTCTTAGAGGGCTACAGAGCAATTTTTGTTCCTTTTCTACTTTTTGAACAGAGATTTATAACACAGATAATCCCCAATTTTAGATATTTGCCGCAGGTTATATTTGAAAGAATTTCCCAAAAGACTGATAACCCTTTTTTTTCCCTCAACCACAGTCAAACCAGTGAACTAATATGATGCTTGCTTCAAATAAATGTATTTGCTGCCTCTGTGCATGATAAGTTTTCATTTAGTCTATGATCAGCTGACAGTATGCAAGTTTGCAGATACCAGTAATTGAATACAGATAACCTTGGTTGTTGACCTATGCAGAGCCTTGACTGTCTAGTTTCCATTGTTTCTGTTTTTGCTAGTTGACACAAAACTGATGTGGGCTGAATTTATATATTAGCCCTCCATTATAGTGGGAATTGCTTATCGTTATGGATGGATATTGCAAGAAATTTCTATTTATTTAACCTAATAAGAAGGCAAAAAAGAACTTGATTGGGCCAACTCAGGAGCAGATTTAACCCTTAGCAACCTGGCTAGTTTCTGCACAGATAGCAGGGGGCATGGAAAGGATATCTGTCTTATTTCTATTTTTTACAAATTGATTTTCTTTTCAATTGGAGGGATTATTTTTTCTAGCAAGCAACACCATGAAATATTGAGAAACCATTTGAAGTTGAGGGCTGCAAAGCAGCCAGGCAGTGCTGGGTATCCAAATCCTCTTGGCTTCTGATAGCAGTAGACAGGTAATTCTCTTAGACTTTGTTGAGCCACCAGTCTGAAAAGACTAAAAGGTAGAGTTTGTCAAGGGAGGAAGAGTATAGTGGCAGCTCAGTCCCTATGAGAGCTGCCTGCCATGCACAGCATGGGCTTCAAATCACATAACAGAAGCTACTCTTCTTCAGGTTGTTGATCTCTCCAGCCTGGTGTATATTACAGTCAAGATGGTTGTTTGCAAAA
>VYZS01071288.1:6983-21983 GCA_013400695.1 Neodrepanis coruscans | reverse complement strand
ATTAGAAAAAAATATTTATTATCTTTAGTATGTCACAGTAAGCATGGTTTTGTTATGCTAAAATCTGGTTTGAGCTAAGCTGAAAGGTTAGAAAAGATATCAAAAGGAAATTAATGTTTACTGGTAGGTACCAAGGCAAAGATGATCTAACTAAAGTAGCACAAAATGTCACCAGAGACACTGGGTGAACCTGATTTGCCTTTTGCTTCTTGAACCACTTTATTTGGATGGAGATGCCTCTGTGACCAAATACCAGCAGAGCCTTTCCAAAGGGCGAGGCAGTGGGGAAGGCTCTGCCCTTTCCCTTGAGCCTGGGTCCAACTTGGGGACTGATGTGGCTGTGCAGGGGCCCAAGCTCTAGGACAGTTATGGCACACAGAAATAGTTGTTTGACAAGCTCAATGTGCTCTGCCAGGGGTTATTCTGCTACATAAAATAGGCCTCTTTTAGTTACATTTAGTGTTTCCATACTTTTCTGTGTTAAGACAGAACTTAACTGTGGTGTGGGGTCATCTGGAACCCGGAGGTCAGAGCTCAGGGGCTCAACAAATGAAAGGTTAGAGCATGTTTTTGGCATAAGCACATAGAAACCAACAAACCAACTCAAAACCCCTCCAGTCTGGGTTTTGGTCCTCCTCTGATGCATCAATCCATAGGAATTCCCCGCTGTGCAGTGCTACAATTGTAAAAAGTCAAGACACAAAATAGTAAATAAAAGTAAAGGCAAACCAACACTTATCATGATGGAAAACAATTCTTCAATGTATTAGCCTAGTGAAAACAAGTATTTTGGACGTGTGTTGCATTTTCTAGTGAACAGTAGAACAGCAAAAATGAAGTCTGCAGATAAAGAAAATTAGTTACCTGATCAGCTGACTTTGGAGAGAAAGGGAGACACAGAATGTGTAAAATAGGAAAAGATATAGAAGAATATTTTATCTTTGTTTTGACATTGCCATTTCAAAACGACTTAATATTTGTAATGATCCCTTCAGCCTATATAGATTTCTATACATATGCAGATATCATTCCTCTGCATGCATCTGAACAAGCTGAGCAACAGCTCAATGCTTCTCCTCGACGTAAGAAAGAGGCGAGTGCAAAGCACCTGGTGCAGAGCTCTGAATAACTCCAGGAGCCTCAGCCTGAACACCTCATGAGATGGTCCCAGACAGGGCCAGGAGCACCTGTGGGGTATCACCCATTGTGGTCTCTTCCCCTCCAGCTCCCCAGGAGTGCTGGGCAGGCCGTTGCTCCTGCCTGTGTCTGAACACGATGATATGGAGGACGATGAAAGGAGGAGGGGTGGGGAAGAGATGTAACATGTCCAGACTATAGATTGAATTTGAGGCAATTTCAGCCCTGACCTGCTAATTCTATATCCTGTCCTTCCTTGCACCTCATTATTCACTGGGCTGTCAAAACTGGACTCAAGGCTACTAGATTGAGGACTTCAAGTTTATTTAAAAGGAAACAAAATAAAAACACATCAGTTGAACTCATTAGTGGTAGCCATCAGGATAGCTTGCTCTGCAGGACCACACAGGGAGCGGAGGCGGTGGAGACTGACAATTAGCTCTCCCATCAGCACGGGCTGGGAGCACTGCAGGGTTTGGATGCTGCAGAGTATTTTCCAGTTCTAACAAGGAGCTGAGCTATCTTTGCTGAGGCATAGTTTTACAGTGTGCCACTCTGTCCCAAACCCTCCCGGGGCCAAGCCCTGTTCCCAGGCTGCTGTCTGCCTGGGAGCTCTGAAGGAGAGAAGATGGTGCACATGGGTGCCTGTTGGTACCTGCTGCACACCTGCACCATACTGGGAGTGGTCATCCATTCCACGGTGCCTGAGGGTCCAGTCAGGGTACAAGAGAGGCTCAGACACCTCAATGCAGTGGGTGATGCTGCCCTGAAACATGGGGGTGAGGATCTGGCCATATGGGCTATGGCTGAGGGTCTTGGTGTTGGGTGGGTGTCCCCAGTCCAAAGAGATTGGGATGGGATTTTATTTTCCTTCTGTTTCATTGCAAGGCACAGACAGGCTCTTTTAGGGGTGCCTGGCTGCATTTTGTGTTCTTTTTTTCAGACTTGAGTTGATGGGTATTGCCCAGAAGAACAGTTCTCTCCAGAACAAAAATGAGAAATTCTTATGCGTAAAATATAGCTCAGCTGTGACCCGTAAAGGACCTTACACTGCTGATACTATGTCAGGTAATCAAGTTACAGAATTCAACTGCACAAAAAAATAACAGATGCAGTTAGTTTAACTCACTAAAAATGTTTAAACCTACGAAGGGACATAGAACATTTAGATTCATCTTTGAAATCTGATTTGTGAAAAATCCTGTTTTGGCATGGAAATATTTGGACTCATTCAAAACCTCTGCAGCCTCACATGTAGTGGTGGGACTGCATGATGAATTTTTTGCAGGTACATGGACATGAAACCACAAGGATGGAAAGGCACACATTCAGGTTTCATTGTGGAATCCTGGACACAAGTAAAATCCTTGTTTCTTACAGGGTCTTAGTCCCAGTCAGTGCTGCCCAGGAGGCAGAAAGGCAAGTGCGCATCAGCCAATCTCTGTTCTGGTGATTAGGCTTACATGTGCCCACTCAAATAAGCTGCACCCCTACAATAAGAATTCCTCACATGGCGGCTGCCAGGGACTTTAGGAGTGCCCTCTGTCTGGTTGCCCAATGAAGATGAAAGCACTGAGCAGATTCAGGCTCAGTCAAATGACTATTTGGATGCATTATCTTGTTGCAGTCTGATAGTTTAAAACTCAGACTACGTTCCTGTATCTTACTTCATGACTAGGCAATGTCGTCTCATTGATGGGAAGAAGATCTGTATTATTTATCTTATAACTTTAACTGTGGACAACTCCTAACCTGCACTCAGAAGTAAGGTCCTCAAGGGTTAACCCTAACCCTAACCCAAACTTGTACAAACAGTACAAAACTAAGCAAAGATTAGTGCACACACACACACACACACACACACACACACACACGCACATACACACACACACAAGCACGCACATTCCTGTGTATAAATACATGTTAAAAAAGTGTCTCTACACACAGCCAAACTTGTCTGCAAGGATCAGGCAGATCTAGTTACCTGCCACTGGTTGATACTGAACAGAAAATATAATTCTATATGTTCACATAAAGCAAAGTGTAATTTTTGTCAGGGAAGTCTTACATCTTTTCCCCCTCATGCAGTTCAAATCCAGCTCGCTGACTGGCTGGGCTGCTGCTACAGCTGCTCAGGCTCTTGCATGCCTTCAGGCTTTCATTCCAAGAGCACTTCTGGTGCCAGAGGGTTTTGGCAACAGTTATAATGTGAATGATTATTTCCACTGAGGAAACCATTGGTGATAACAGTGATGTGAAAGTGTGTGTGGTGTAAACCACAGCTTGCTGAGGGCATTAGACCATGGGGGTATGCAGGGACAGGCTCTAGGTGCTGCTAAGGAGGAAGATGCTTTGCAAATGAAATAATAGTATGTTAGTAGGGAAGTGACTGTGCTAAACAGAGTTTAACCCCCAGGCTGCCCTGTGAATAAAATGTTTCCAGACTTGGCCTGAGCTAGGTGTTCATTGAACTAATGAAAACATTATATCCCCCTGTCCAACCAACCTGATGTATTCACCAAGCATCACTATGAAAGGAGACATGTTTTGGCCACTTCTGTTGCCAAGTTGCCTAATACCAATGTGGACACGATAAGTCCAAGAAGTATTTAAGTTGCTGTGATCTTAAATTTTATTTTCTTACCCAGCTGCCCAAGCCAGTTTATATGCTGATCAGTATCTGCTGCAGCCTGGGAATAATCTGGCCCCAGCTCCTTGGGCAGGGAAGTAAATCCTTACTGACATCAATGAACTGAAAAATTCTGAGGCCTGGCAGTGACAAAGAGAATAGTGAATGAAAGCAGTATTTCCTTATATTGATCTACCTTTCCTGCTCATCTACTAATAACATTGGCTGTTTACCCTCAGTAATAAGGTGTGATAGGTGCTTACACTTGCACTAGCTTTCCAGTTTTCCCAGTATGCAACAAGAAAGGAATCGTCAAATAAAGGAGCTGGATAGAACCAGATAAAATTAAATTTATTAATATTTTAAAATTTTCAATTCAGTCATTGGTCTGACATATTTAGATCTCAAATTTATGCCCAAGAAGTTCTCCACATGATATTTAAAGAGCCTTCAACCGGATTTACCACACACAGGGAAAAATGCAGGAAGGGAACCTTCCTACATCCTTAATCTGGAGATTTGTTTATATGGGAAATGTGGGGAGACATAAATGCCTTTTTTCAGCTCTATGTTCATTATGGTTTGAAGGGCATTGGAGTTTAATCTGTTTTTTGTATTTCCACTTTTACTGGGATTTCTGGACTTGTAGTGTTTATCATTGAGGCTAGTAGTGTGTTCCCATTTTATCCCAAAAGTAAATGCTATTTGTTAAGTTACCAGTAGAAATTTGGTGCATTTTAAAGATACGGGACTGCTTCTGAGGAGCACTTACATACAGGATAATTCCACATCCTGAAGATAGTGCAGCTGATGAAAGGTGGGTACAACAAAGGTTTGTAAGATGAAAAATGTAATGGAAATAATTATTTGGAACAAGAACTTAAGAACTCGGTGCATATTCACATAACACATTGTGAAACTGGAATTCAATGCCCCTGAATGTACACGGCCTTAAAATCTGATTATGCAAAGTAATAGATGGGGAAGGGGGGAAAGCCTATCAAGGACTATAAAAAGTAATCAGGATACCAGCTCTGGTTCAGGTAACTGGAGCTGCTGGATGGAGAAAGCTGCAAGGTTTTGCTATGGAAGCAGCAGCATCTAAACACCCTTTTTTGGTCTCTTTCTTAAATGTCTGCCGCTGGTAGAGAAGGAGCCATGTTCCCTACACAGGACATTTGCTCTAGTCCTTCTACAGCTGTTCCCATGTACATTGTAGATAAGATTCAGTTAAAAAACCCCAATGGAATAACACAGAAAAGTGGGAATTCATACCTTATTAACAGCTTCTGTCCCTGCTCTTCTGACAAGTGAAGATGTCTCACCATTCTGAGTGAGATGCTGATGTTAAGCACACCTTGAACGGGAGCTGTATTATGCTGTTTAGCATGAGATCCTTCCCAGGGACCCTTAATGCTTATAACAAGACAAGTTGGTCTTTGGTGAAGGAGAAACCAACCCAACAAGTTAGAGGACATTTTCTTTGGAAGATTCTAAGTTTTAATTTTTTTCAGTTTGACACAAAATAGAAAAGAAATAGTTCTACATTAAGACTAAATCTTGAGCAATTGCAGGCTCCATCCTCTCCTTGCAGTTCAGAGGCTGCAGTGCCTTGGCCACAGGCCCCTGTTCAGGTTTGGTGGATCTGGACAGCTTAAAGTGATGGTGTTTTAAATATCTTCAAGAAGAACAAATGGAGCCTCCTCCTCAGATTCCGCAGGTAAGTAGGTGACTGGGTAAGTTCATTTAAATTAATCTTACTTATACTAATTTTTAAGAAATTCTGCAAACTGGTCACAGATATGCGAATTTATGAATAGAAGTCTGTTAAACCCAATAGTGAAATACAGATCCCAGCCAGCCAAAGCAAGAGGTCACTGCATAATACCTACACCCCCATGCTCATATTTTACTTATTTGCAGTTTGCTGATGTAGTAGGAGGGTCCTATGAGAAACTGATAGTGTTGTTTCCTTCCTTTTCATACATGGGGCAAGGCCTTGGTTAATAAATGTTAATAAGAAAAAAGTATTTCATCTAGACTACTTTCTTATGGTGCTGAGGCTTGGGTTTGCATTATAGAAGGACAGAAAGTCTAAAGACATTTAAATCTGAGGCAGAATGGGAGATTGAAAATAGTGTAGATGTATGCCAAGTACACAGCAAAGACAGAATAAACTAAATGCATTTGAGATAATTCGCGAGGATAGGGCTACCAAGAAAAATGTACACATTAATGAAAGCTGAGATTTAGGTGAATCTGAGGAAACTGCCTTCAATTTATCGCAGTTGCCATTCCAGTAGTTCTTCGTGCTTTTTCCCCATAGTAGTTTCCCATGTTTATTTTGGCACTTACGGAGAAAACGTCAATGAGAGAACTACTGTTAGTGTGCCCTGCTGTGTGACGTTGAGTTATTCCAGCACCACGGCAGCTATTTTTCAACAGATTAAAATTCAGATACTGGGGAGTTCATTCATTTCATATAAATGTGCATAGAAATTTTATTAACTTATAACTTTTTTATTTGGTGGGGCCACCTACAGTATGAAAACAGATTGCTTACATCCTTGAAAGATAGAAGAAAAATCTTTTTAAAGCCGATAAAAAATATATGCTTTTCTGAAAAGCTGAAAGTGCTAACCTCTGACACAGTAGCACTGGGTTTTCCAGCTCTTTTTTGAAAAAAAACCAACCTCCAAAACACTCAGACATGCAAAACCCCACAACTTAATTGACTCCTTACTGGATTGGGTTTTCCATTTTTGTTTGTATTTAGAAAAATATGTCATACAAAAAAAAAAAAAAAATTGGGTGCAAAATTAAGGCACAACATTGGCACTCAGGAGATCTGGTTTTGGTTCCTGGCTCTGTCAAGGATTTCCTATATGACCTTGTAAATGTCACTTTTGAGCATGTAAAACCATCTGGGCTGATCTAGTGAAACTTTTATTTAATTTTAAGATGCAAGTAGTTCCACTTACATCTCACACGCTTAAAGACATGTTTACATGCTTTGCCGGTTGCGAGCCACCATGCTCAGCCACTTCCAGGGAGAAGCATTCCCCGCTCTGTCTCCAGCATCCCAGCTGAGGATTGAGGGTGAGGAATAGTTGGTCTCTTTGACTCTTAAGTTCTCTGAAGCAGAGGCAGTGGCTCCCCTCGCATGTGCAGCAGTAGCACAGTGGGGATTCCATTTTGAGTGCAGGAGTAATGGATAGTCTGGATAAAAGCTGCAAATTCAGATGTCTTCATTGTAAATAAAAAAATGCATTTAGGCACTGAAATACTGGTCTGGTTTTTCAGAGTTGCTGAACCAACGCTCTCATCAAGTTAAGAACCCACAAATTCTTTGTGGTTCAAAAAATGAGGTCAGTTATTTGGTGGCTAAAAATTTTGAACCCCTATTTCAAGACTTGAAACTTCACCTTTATGTCTTAAATGTACTCTATTAATGTATCTTGTCCCTTGCCATTATAGCTAGCCATAGACTCAAACATTATATAAAACTCAGATTCAGAAGTAAAAATAGCCTCATTTAACCATTTCAATGTTTACTAAATGTAATTAAAAAGAGAATTCCACTGAGACATTTTAAATAATGTATATAATATACATATGTGTATACATGTGTTTTTAATGAACACAGCATATACAATGTTATTTTATGACATAGCAGATGTTTTTTAATTCCCTGACACCATGCACTGGAGTAAGATTATGCCAGCCTATTTTATTATGAATAATGTGTTTGCTCCATCATTAAGTGGGTTATTAAAGACATAAACAAAGTTTTATGCCCTGCTTTTCAACAGCTGCTGGTGGTCTACAAAGCGATAATCCTGCTTTCAGCAAATATTCTTAGGCTTAAAACTAAAATAAATAGATTTTATAGGCAACTGGTTGACTCATGAATGGGCAGATGGTAATTCTGTGACATCTCCAGTGCCATAGAGCAGCAATGGCATTACTTCTAAGAAAAGCCCTTAGATCTCAGGCTGGGAATGAGGTGGCTGCTCCATACATCATTTCTTCCTCCAACCACAGAGTAACTCTTATACTAAGCAAACAAGCCTGACTGGCATTTATTTCAGCAGCAACAGCAGGGGAGGAAAAATTTAAAAGCAAATGATTATTTTAAATAAACAAATAAACATATCCCCCACCCTCCGGGAAAAAAAAAAAAAAGAAAAAAGGGAAAAAAAAAGCCCAGTACATGTCACAATAACTGGTTTTCCCCTTCCTAATGAATTATGTGGCAAAGTCACAGTTGCAAATCCTGTAACCCTAGCTTTCAAGAAAATAATCTGAGTAGGTTGGATGACTTCAAACAAAAGGGTAGAGGGTACAGCAAAGGTTAGGTGTCCATGTTCCGCCACGGGCACGATGGCTATTAATTTAAACGGATGTGACCCCTACATGACAAAGCTCCAAAGGTGTACGGGGAAGAGGTTTTATTCTTATAAATAGGACTGATGCCAGGCCAATCAGCCCCCCTTGTTTTGGACTTCCTAAAGAAAACAGCTTCAGACAGCTGAGCAGAAGAGTTATGGAGAGTGCTGAGATAGGAAATATCTACAGTTCCTGATATATTATGATTGGCCACGGGAATGAGGAAGCTGAGAGCCGAAGGTAGTCCTAAAGGGTGCTAAACTGTGCTGTGCTAATGTACACAACAACATCCTCATACAAGCAGATGTTTTAAAAAAAAGGAGGGGGGAGATGGAAATTGTATTTAGACCGCGTTGCACTCGCCCTAGGGAGGAAAACTAAAAAAAGGGAGAATGTGGAACCAATTTTCAAGTTTGAGCAACTGAAAGTCTATTAAATGATTCTGTCATCAACATGAGATGACAAAAAAAGTAATAATTTATACAGCAAATTGGGTAATTGTAGCTGCACGGACAAATGATATTTCTTCCCTGATAACTGAATAAACATTGTTACAAGCGGAAGGTTATAAGGAAATAGCCACTTTAGTGAACTACAAGCACCAGGTCTCCTGCTTCTGTTCATATCAAAAGAATGGCATTAAGGACTGAAGGGCATATATGCTCTTGATCACAAATATTCTGATATACTTTTTTCTCTTTTTTAGGAAGCATATTTGACTTGCTAAAGATGGGCTCAGCTTTATATAACTAGAAGCAATCTCAGCCCAATTACTGCATCATGCCAAACGCAAGTCAATTTTTTTTTTAATAGATAGCAATATAAACTGGAAGAACTACAGGAATAATATAGAAACCATACCATTTATCTGTTTATTAACTATTGTTTTCTTAATTATAAGCTGCATAGAAAGTAACAAAACAAACAACAGGACCCTGTAGTAGATATAACCAGAAAATAAACAGTGAGAACAAGGTGAAAGCAACAGCAGGTTGGGGTAATATGGAGTGTAAGGCAATAAGTTCTGGGGCACCAGATTACTTAATATTGGAATAATGCAGCGGTCGGCCAGGGTCAGTGGAAGGCCCAAGACAGCAAACCCAAAACACACTGAAAACCCAGAGGACAGAGCACATATGGGAATGCACAGATAGAATGGTTAAATTCCTAAGTTTCGGGACCTTCACATTTTTATTTTCTTTTCTGTCACAGACTTCCTGTGGGATGCTGAGCAAGTCCCTTAACAGCTTCTACGCCTTTGTATTGTTCTGCTCGAGATGATACTGGATTTTGCCTGTGGAGGCTGGGCGCTTAATGACAGAAACCTTTCTAGAAGGGTCACTGTTGGAGTAAAATGTCTTTAAAAACTTACTTAACCTAGGAATTTGCAACATGCAGTACTGACCTCAAAACTCATTACCCTTGAAATTAGGGTGACACTGTACAGATTTACTTGGCAGGGCCCTTCTAAAGCACAAGCTTAATTGAGACCTCACCTTCCATGGGGAAAAAAGAAAAATTTGGTTCTATGGCGAGGGGATGAATCGCCTATGCAATGATGCACTACCTATGTGTGAGGGAGGAGGATGTAAAAGAAGCCTGAGTTAAAGGCAGGTGTGAGGTGTGAGGTGTTAAGTCACTCTGCCATCACCAGGACCATGTATGTGCTCGCAGATTAGCATGTGCTGGCAAAATGCTCAGCTCCCTTTGATCAAGATTGACTTTGAGAGGCTGAAACGAGAGGAGATAGAAAGCGAAAAGGATTTTTGCTAGGGTCAATATACTGTCTATCTTTATATGTGTGCTTCCATCCGTTCATATACATGCATGTGTGTAAACAGAGCCAGTCCGATCCCCCACCCCCTGTGTCTGAATGAAAAATAATAAAAATAGCTTCAACATTAGGCTATTAAAAAGCTATAGTTGGTATAACAGAGGGGAAAAATTACAAAGAATGATTTGCATAGCAAACACATTTCACAGTTGTTTTGGACAAATGCCCTTGGTAAATATGTTTAAAGTCATGTACAACAAGCATATTTTATCACAAGTAACCATGTTTTAATAAACACTTAGTCTTTTTGTATTTCATTCTTTCTCATCATAATAATAGAAATATAACACCATATATCACTGTAAAACACATTTCCACATAAATGCTNTTCTCTTTTTTAGGAAGCATATTTGACTTGCTAAAGATGGGCTCAGCTTTATATAACTAGAAGCAATCTCAGCCCAATTACTGCATCATGCCAAACGCAAGTCAATTTTTTTTTTAATAGATAGCAATATAAACTGGAAGAACTACAGGAATAATATAGAAACCATACCATTTATCTGTTTATTAACTATTGTTTTCTTAATTATAAGCTGCATAGAAAGTAACAAAACAAACAACAGGACCCTGTAGTAGATATAACCAGAAAATAAACAGTGAGAACAAGGTGAAAGCAACAGCAGGTTGGGGTAATATGGAGTGTAAGGCAATAAGTTCTGGGGCACCAGGTTACTTAATATTGGAATAATGCAGCTGTCGGCCAGGGTCAGTGGAAGGCCCAAGACAGCAAACCTAAAACACACTGAAAACCCAGAGGACAGAGCACATATGGGAATGCACAGATAGAATGGTTAAATTCCTAAGTTTCGGGACCTTCACATTTTTATTTTCTTTTCTGTCACAGACTTCCTGTGGGATGCTGAGCAAGTCCCTTAACAGCTTCTACGCCTTTGTATTGTTCTGCTCGAGATGATACTGGATTTTGCCTGTGGAGGCTGGGCGCTTAATGACAGAAACCTTTCTAGAAGGGTCACTGTTGGAGTAAAATGTCTTTAAAAACTTACTTAACCTAGGAATTTGCAACATGCAGTACTGACCTCAAAACTCATTACCCTTGAAATTAGGGTGACACTGTACAGATTTACTTGGCAGGGCCCTTCTAAAGCACAAGCTTAATTGAGACCTCACCTTCCATGGGGAAAAAAGAAAAATTTGGTTCTATGGCGAGGGGATGAATCGCCTATGCAATGATGCACTACCTATGTGTGAGGGAGGAGGATGTAAAAGAAGCCTGAGTTAAAGGCAGGTGTGAGGTGTGAGGTGTTAAGTCACTCTGCCATCACCAGGACCATGTATGTGCTCGCAGATTAGCATGTGCTGGCAAAATGCTCAGCTCCCTTTGATCAAGATTGACTTTGAGAGGCTGAAACGAGAGGAGATAGAAAGCGAAAAGGATTTTTGCTAGGGTCAATATACTGTCTATCTTTATATGTGTGCTTCCATCCGTTCATATACATGCATGTGTGTAAACAGAGCCAGTCCGATCCCCCACCCCCTGTGTCTGAATGAAAAATAATAAAAATAGCTTCAACATTAGGCTATTAAAAAGCTATAGTTGGTATAACAGAGGGGAAAAATTACAAAGAATGATTTGCATAGCAAACACATTTCACAGTTGTTTTGGACAAATGCCCTTGGTAAATATGTTTAAAGTCATGTACAACAAGCATATTTTATCACAAGTAACCATGTTTTAATAAACACTTAGTCTTTTTGTATTTCATTCTTTCTCATCATAATAATAGAAATATAACACCATATATCACTGTAAAACACATTTCCACATAAATGCTGATAAGCACAAAATATTTTTCATCATTTACATTTTAACTGTAATAATATATGGCAGGATTAAAGCTGCATCCATCATGTGTCTAACTAACCTTGCTGTAATGAATTTTTAAATGTAATGGTTTCTGTCACAAAGTAAAATCATACATAATATCTTTTGACACAGTATGCTGGTATATGCAAGGTTTTAAAATGTAAATGCAACTTCATTTTTAATTAGATTTATAAACTAAAATCAGTGTTTTCTTTACTATGAACCAAGGAGGAAGGAAAAAGTGTAGGTCTTTGTCAAGGCTGCAAGTTTTTTCAAGTTGCTTGCTCACAGGAAACATGCACATCCAGTGTATAGAAAAGCACTAGAAACAAAGGATTATCAAAATCATAGGGAACTAAAGCTCTCTAGGCTGCCTGAAGGGCCTTCTCTGGTATCCTGGGTGCCCACTCAGTGGTGGGGCTGGGGACAGGGCTATGGCTGGGTTCTGGGGAGAGTGAGTGGAGAATAGGCATGTCCCGCTATAGCCCCTTTCCTGGCCCTGTTTGAAATAACAAATAATCCAGCTCACAAGAGAAGAATCATTAAAAATAATTTGCAGGAGCTTTCTGTTCTGCGAGGTCTTTTTTTGATACAATATTTCCTTCAGTGATTATCGCTGTGGACATGTTCCTGCCATATGGATGGGAGCCGGGCGAGGAGGCGGCTCAATACCTGAGTGGTTAATTAAGAGCTGTTGCTGGGCCACAAGAAGCAGGTTTGAAATCCCTCTTCACTCACCGACAATGAGTAGCTTTTTTAGCAGCAGAAGTCACCAGGGACAGCCAGAAGCGCAGGGTAATTATTTGAGATAACATAGAGCTGAAGAGCGGGCGCGTGTGTGTGCGGGTGCATGCGGGGGTGCGCGGTTGCGGGGGGGGGCACCTCCGAAAGGAGGGCAACAGCACAGAAAAGTCTATAATAAAAAGGTCAACATCTCCTATTTTTCTGTACAGTGTCGGCAGTCTGTAATGCCTTTTTAGAATGAATGACAAGGATTCTGTCTTTTTTCCCTTTTTTTCCCCCTTCCCTTTTTTCCCTTCCTTTTTTTAAACAAATCTAATTCTGTATTCCAACTTTGCAATGGTGAGTGCAGGTCCTGGAGGCCAATCTGGGTGAGCTGTTCTCACTTTATCAGCACAGATGCTGAAATGACTTTGATTGCGTTGTTGCAAAATACCAGTAATTTGAACATTAACTTGTGTAACCCTGTGCTCTCAAGAACAAAGAAAAAGCAGTGAACTGAAAGCCATGAATGAAATGAGGAAAGTCCATAACTTTTTTTAGAAATTGAGGACTAAATTCTCAGCAGGGTAAATCTGCATATTGCCATATTGCCACAAGAACAGGGAAGAGTATTATGGCTGTAAATGAGCAACTCATCCAAACAAGCTGCAGATCTGGTCTTTGGCCACAACATTGCTTTTGGGTAGGGGGTTCTAAGTTATTATTTAAGCCATTTAAAACATAAACCAAGGCTCCAAGGGGCAATAGTTTCAGCAATGATCTTGATGCAGTGCATCCTGTTCACTATTTTTCTCAAAAATGTAAAGAACGCAAACTTTAAAAGGCTATATTTTTCTTAAGTGCTTCAAAATATTTATAAAGCCAAGTCGCCATTCAATTTTAGCACTGTCCAATATTTTATACAGTTTGTATGACCTGCTGAAAACTGAAGACAAGCTATATAGTAATCCACTACAGTGCTGTGTTTCTTTTCTCAGATCTGAAGAGGAGAATATGATCTTTCACTTCTTCAGTTATCAAAGCCCAGTCTATCTACCTTGTGGACTCAAAAAACTATTTTCCCCTTTCTCTGTTTTTATTTGTTTGGCTGGTTGGTTTGGGTTTTTTTTTTTAAGCAAACCTTTCTGGTTTATTACTGAGCAAATGATGAAACCTCCATCACATGTTTTTTTGGCATTTCCAGAAAATCCCACATGTGATCTCTAACTTAGAAGGGTTAAATCTCCATCCAAATATGAGCACAAGAAAGTGAAAAGACCCACAACCTCCTCTCCACACACACTTTTTCATGTCTTCTCAAGTGCTGGGAGATATTTTGCCTGAGGAAGCGGAGATTTGAACACAAATGACAGGCTCTTCAAGCACACCAAATGTTTTCCAGTTATTAGGTGTGGGCTGAAACCCCCAAAACTTTCTGTTTGTCGTGTGGAGACCACGCTGTACCTGTTTGCTTTTTTAGAAAGGCAGATCTTGCAAGCCTTTGATGTTTCTGGAGTGCAAACAATACTGCTCCAGCAGCAGCACTTTTGCCAGCATAACTGTCTCAGCTTTGTTTAGAAACTGCCCAATATGTTAATTATCTTCTTTACCTCTGTGGCATTATACTGTCAAACTGTACAACAGTCTTTAGAAAATAAAAGCTAACACCCTAAGCTGCTGTACCCGGCTCCCATAATATCTATTCACTGACAATGCCTGAGCTGTCAGATCAGAAGAAGCTTCATTCGAATAAAGGTGGGCAGATGTGTGATAATGAGACAGAAGCATACAGATGCTAATATAACTGTTCAGCAGAGCAGGCTCGTCTTCGTTAGGCAGACCCAGGTAGCAGCTGCAGACTGTCAGACGCTGGAATGCTGCTTTCTCTTGATTCTCATTTAAGATCAGCTTCGTTCGCTGTCTGTCAGTGAACTTTTCCCTCACAGGAGCCTGGACCCCTAGGTGATCAGTCACATTTCGACATAACTAGATGTCAAAAGAAGTTTAAGTTGTATGACGAACTGTGATGCATTCCCTGTGCTGGCTGGCAGTCTCAGCCCTCCAAGGCGTCTTGCTAATGATCCACCTGGAAACTCTAGAGTATTTCCTGTATTTTGTTTTCTTATTAAAATACTGGCTAAGCCTTTGTCAATATCCATGTCAGCAACTGTAAGCTCAAGACGATATTATCACAAGCATAATTTGATTTAAAAATGGAACGGCAGACCTGTGCTGACCAAGCAGCCAGAGACACCATGGAATGAACAGAATGCTAGCTTTGTGTTGCTCTAATTTATCCTCATCAATTAAAACAAAATATTTCTGATCTTCCTGGGGGCAGAGACAGGGTGTTATGAGGCAAGTGAAATAAATTTTACAAAGTTTTCTTATGAAACACATTTGGAGCCAGGCAGCACCACTCAGCTGATGAACACAACCAGGAATAAGATAATGGAGAGC
>VYZS01071235.1:10051-20540 GCA_013400695.1 Neodrepanis coruscans | reverse complement strand
TCGGTTTTAACCCTACGACACCCACAGTGCACAGCATGGGCCCTTTATCCTGCCACTACACCTGGAATAGGGATGTCCACCATACAGACCTATCCACCATGGAGTGCCTCCAGTAGCTCATCTCTGGAAACCATGAGCCCAAGCATGCGGGGGAGTCACATCTCAGACCCCAGCTGTGCGAGAAGGACATAGGTAAGTGAACCGGCCTTCTTCCTATCACTGCATCATATGACAGGAACAAGAGGGCTTCCGTGAGCCTTGTATGCACACGCTACAGCATGCTGTGCTTAGGAGAAGCTGCTCAGGGAATATCTGTTTTACTACCCACTCTGCTGATCAGGAAGCAAAGGCTGTGCTTGCCAGATCCTATGGTTATTTACTCTGGCACAAAATGAAAATATTTGTTTATACTGGAAAATGAGCAGAATTTAACTCTTACTTATAAAATATACATAAAAGCAAGGAATATGAAAACATATACGAGTGTAAGAAAATATATTTATTAAATTTCATGGCAATACTATGGCAAAATTGTTAAATATGTGCGTACTTTTAGACACCCAAGCAATACAACAGGAGTTACAACAAGCAAGCAAACTAGGTTTAAAATGTACACAAAGTTGTATCTTAGTGTTATTTAGTCTTAAATGTCAACAGCCACACTGAAATATTATATCCCCAACATGATCCCATGCTTCCTTTTTCAAGCATGCATTTGTTTAACGGTTTAGCTGATAAATTTTCATATTGATACACTTTGTTGAATCAGTATTTTACTTGGCATGCTACAGCTTCATTAAAGTGCCTTGTGATGATTTTGCTAAAATTGTGAAAGAAGTACTTTTTCAATAGCAGATTTGGAAGCTGGAAAACTTCAGTATCATTCAGCAACACAAATACATTGAATGACTGAATAGGTTTAGTATGTTATGAAGACTAAATCAATACAAGCTGACAAAATATTCTCAGAATTAATTTCTATAAATGACTATTTCAAATTGGCAAACAATATTTTCACTAGTATTAAACAAAACTCCATTCAAATCTTTGTAAAAACAAACATAAAAACATCTCTAAACAAATTATTTATGCTGTAAAAAAAATGGTATAAAAAGAGCTAAAAAAAACATTGAACCTGTTCACAGTATATATTCTTAATGTTACAGCATTATAGTACAATGTTGTGTGTTTTTTTTCAGGTGACCTGTATGATTCCACCAGTTCTGCAGTTCTGTGCACCACAACAGGCTCAAAATTCAAAGTACGTTTACCTTCAAGTAGGATTTCAGATATGAGTCAATTCAGTTGTCTTCTCTTTTTGCTATCCCCTGCTTTACCATTTTTTCTAACATGCTATAAAACATAAAATTGTTGTTCATCCTAAGTCACTTTTGGATGACATTAAGGAAACATCTGAAAAAGTGATGTTCAAGGATTCTTTTTTTATTGTATTACTAAAGACTGTGACCTTGCCACTCTCTTTTACTTTGTCCTGATAGAGCTACTTATTTTTTTAAAGTTTTTCTTAATCCAAATAATGAAAATTAGACCATTTAATTTTTTGCCTTGTCCCTGGGTAAGTTTTACTCACTACATTTTGCATAACATGAGGCAAAATAAGTTGCAAAAGTATTGAGGCTTCTTGTGGAAACTGGGCATACACCTCCACTGAAACTTTCATGTAACAACAGTCAAAATGCAGACCTGAGGCTGTCCAAAAACCTATCTAGAGATTTTGTTAGGTATCACATTAAAAAATAAGGATTTCATCTGCTCTGCTGCACCACAAAGCCACCTGGGCAGTGCTGTCACAAGAAGGTGTGATTGGAGAGGGATGATTTCCATCCTCTCATGAAACACTCTGCTAGACCAGACTAACCACCTGCATGGGGATACTGAATCCCTGCCTTCCAAAATGCAGAAGTTCTCCAGAGATAATTTTTTTTAATTGTAAAAGTTGAAGGAATTAACAGACTTTTTGAGGGAGAAAAGTGTTGTCATGCACCCTGGGCCAACCTGTAAAGTTACAGAAACCCTACCAATATCATCTGAGGTTTGTTTGCATAACATGGAAAAAGGAAACAAACACTGCCTATCTTAGAAACACTGGAAAAAATCCAAAGTGATATAAATGGAGGAGAGAAAATGAGAATTGTTACATATGAAATTGTTTTCAAGGTTCTGAGATGATATTTAAGAATTTAAGACAGTCCTAAACATTTCTGAATCTCTGTCTAGCATTTCTGCTCTGGGACTGTGTTTCCAGGCTGCTAAGGAAAAGGCAAATAAAAAGCCAAGAACCAATTTTGTGAACTGCCAACAGCATCTCTGGGCATCAGCCACAAAGGGCACTGCTGAAGGCACAGCACCATAAGCACTGTGCAGTGTGTCAGGAGGAGCACAGATGGCAGCTGCTTCCTCTAGATGAAACTGCATCTCAAAAGGCATATATTCATGTAGAGGACTACAAAAAAATCACTTTTGGCAATTGCAAGCCAAATTCCTCTGCCATATGCACCCAGGTACACAATGCTGCAAGCACATATGTGCATAAGGGGGTAGGATGTAGTGTTAAACATATTAAAGTCATTTGCACTGAAGTCTTCATCAAAGTCCATGGCGGAACAGAGGATGCTATTTACACAGGAAGCTCTTTATAGATTTATGGTGCACAGAGCCTTTTTCACAATCTGATTCTCTAAATGTTGCATTTTTCTTATGTATTTCAGATTTTTTTTTACTATATTTCTAACTACTCGTAGGGATACAAGTATTCTATTTACAAAGCAGTATTTATTTAAAAATAGAGCACACAATTTCTCATTGCCTTCTCAGAGTGGTGTCTAAATCCCTCTCCAGTGCATCCAATTGCCTTCATTTTTGCTGCTATTCATGTTCAGCTGAGTGTCCTGGAGAACATGATCACAGGAAACATCACAGCCCTAAGCTTTACCCTGCTGAGCCTATCAACAACAGAACAAAACAAAACAAAAGGCTTGAATATGCCTTTTCAGAGCAGCCTAAAACTTGAGGTCAGCAGAAGTGTACTGCTGCTGTATTCTTAGCAAAGGAAAGTTCTGGTCCCGCACAGAAACCAAACATGAAGAAACACGGTGTATTTGCCAATTGACAGACAACACAGCTACTGGTTCCCTTTGGAAATGGTTTCCCCATGAAAGCAGCAACTAGAGATAACAAAGTCAGCTACCACAGCAAATGTCTGTTATTGGGTTCTAAGTCTGCCTATACAGCCGCTGCATAGCAGGGGAGGTAATTCACTGCCTGCCTGTAATATTAGCTTACCATTTTTTGATCTAATAACTAGTAATTCTGTGAGGTATATCACATGCAGATCTACCATCCCAAAATTTAACACACGAACGAGATCTCAGATCTCATTAGATGTCAAAACAACAAAAATAACCAATGGGTCAAATAGGAGAGTGCACAATGTTACATAAAACAAGACTGATGTTCCAAGCATACAGTGAACAGTACAAAAACCCATTACAAACCCCAAATTGTCACATATGACAGGCATGGCTCAAAAATAAAAAGCAGCAGAACTGATGATTTTCTTCAGAAAGCCACTGCTAGGCATTAATATCCTGCATCTCTGAACACTGATCCAACCAGAGGACTGAAGCATCGAGTTAGGCATTACATTGTTTTGGACACAATCATTCTGGTCATATCCCTTCTGGAAGTTCTTGTTTGGTTGTTTGGGGTTTGGTTTTTGTTTTCTAATATATTTTTTCTAGAAAAAGGAGCAAAAAGCCAAAAGAACTAACCAAAAGAGATGGTCAATAAAGGAATACGATCTTTCAAAAAGTCATGTTAAGGAAATTCAGAACTTTGAGTTTCCTAAGATATTTTTCTGGAAAAAAAAAAAAAATGTCCAAAGAGGCTCACAGCGGAGCCCAAAGGCACTAGTATAAGGAGTGTGATCCCCTCTGATGCTTACAACTGTTACCAAAGCATTTAGAGGCTAGTGAGCACCATGCTTTGAAACTGAATGTACAAAGACCTGCTTAAAGACGTTTCACTAGTTTAGCATGGCACTTGGGTTCAGAAAAGAAGCCCATTCCCACAGTCCTTGTCATTCATCCTTAGCGCTCCATGCACCTCGGGGTGTCTTCACACGATCACAACATTACCAGACAATCTCATAGCCATCTGGTATTCGGATTCACTGCTGAAGATCTAAGACAGGCATTTGAAAAGGAGTCCTCACTGGCAGCACTGAATAGTCTCAAAGGAAACCTCAGAAGTAAAGCAGTGGAACTTCCCAAGTGTTGGAATGGCAATGGCTTACTAGTTTGAAACAATTAAGCAACAATGACGCTACAGATATTGCACAAGCCTGTGTCTCTCCCCCATTTGCCCCACTCTTGTTAGTGAAGACATTGCTGTTAATAGAACTCTTCTGCCCTGCATCCTGGAAGTCAGAACACCAGTGAAATAAAAGGTGTAATCACAGTTTAAAAAGGTATAATCAGAGTTTAAAAAAATGTGAATAATTAGATGAGATAGTGTTGATGACGTCGAGGAAAACCATGTATTTGTGTAGCTTTCCTCTACCTAGTCAGTCAAAAATGATCAATTTAGAATGTTCCTGAATAGGAAGAGCAACATACAGGGAAACCTGAGGATGTGATCCTTGTGTGTAAGTGATTCACTTCATGGGAGCACTATGAGATCTCAGGCTGCTCCCTGTGAGCTCAGTGTGCTCTCTGCAGCTGCCCAGACTTCCAGGCTGTCAAATTATAAAACTGCTAGTATTCTCAAACTTCAGTTTGATTTTGTTTCTTGCAATACAAAGTCATACGAAAAGCACAGTTATTGTTTCTGCTACAGAGGGTTTTCTTCATTTGGATCACCATACAATACTGCTTGCTCCTCTGCATTGAGAAACTGCTGTTGATGTATGAAAAAAACCCCAAATCATTACCATATGCTCAGTCTGTGATATCTTCTGCTTTCAATTGAAAGCATACGGCAGCACAACCAAAATTCATCTTAGGAGATAGACCCACTAAGCCAAATCTACACAGTGAAAAGAAATGCTCTAATAAAGAGATATTGTGAAAAAGGGCTGTTACTGTTAGGATTTAGCCACCTCCCAATTAACAAGCACAGAGGGTAGAACTGCTTCCTTTCATGTATTAGTGTTCTAAATAATAAACCATGAAACTTTCACTTGTACTGATGTCTGGTGACAAGCGGACACCAGCTCTTTCCACTGCCTGTCTTTTCGTTTGCAGCCCTAATAATTCCAAGACCCAACCTCAAAAGCCAAATCCTATCTGCACTTTCTGTTCTTTCAGAGACACCTAGCCACCTCTGCCAGGTCTGAAAACTGAGCTGATTTTCACTTCTTCACAGTTTGCTCTTCAAAGGAGGCACACAGAAATAGTTGTTATTGATGAAACTTTGNCAATAAAGATCATTCAAAGAGTAATTTCTTCTCAAGAAGCTAGTACTACTACCCCTTATTTCACATGCCAAACTGGACAGCTAATACAAGTAGACAGAGATTTCCTCATGGCTTAAATTACTGCATAGTGCTGAACGCTAAGGGGGAAAGGAATATGGTACCACTTTGAAGCAGGACATCTGGAGCAGAAGCTATGAAATACAAAATGCATTAGTGCAATATATTAGGAAATACTAACTCCTTGAGCAAAGGATAGAAAAAATATAGAGCATTCCAAGTTAGAAAAAAGAAACTTGTATACTTTATGCAGATCTTGTTGAGGTTTCAATCAGTGTTACACTTTTTTCCCCAAGTTTGCACCCCTGAGTCAAACATTGAATAAACATTGTACAGTAGGTACAGAAACTAGTGTCTAGTTAAAAAGCAACAGATTTGAATGGCCATTGCTTCAGAAGTGTAAAACAGTGCCAATAATCTTCCATATGGGAGAAGGAAAAAAACAGCACTCTCATTTTTTCTTAGTTTATAACTAACTAGGTAAAAGATTTCAGAAGTTTTCAACCACATTGTTTCTGTCTGTTAGGTTAAGATTTGTGATAAATGAAACTTTCAGTAAGGAAACCTGTCGGGGCTGCATCACTTCAGACTGCATGGTTGAGAACAACTACAACAAAGCAGAGCAATCTTTTCAAGTTATAAGCTGCATGAGACCATGTTAATCTTCGAGCACTATGTGAAGGTAGGCAGAGTTCTCTGACTATGATTACCAGGGGCTCTACACTCAATACCCCTTATTTCCAATATATTTTACTAAAGTAATAACTACATTGCTGTAACTTTGGCCTCTCGACCTCTATTACAATGGAATATTAACACTTTTGCTAACTTAACATGGTGACATTCAGCTCACTAGAACTTCTGCTGACTGTCTCCAAGAATAATTCACACCTTTTGAACTTTTCTTCTTGTTTTCTTAACAACATCAGGAATAAAAGCTTATTTAGAAGGCAGTTTCAGGTGCAACATGGGCTCACATGGGCTTAATCATTTGGTTTGTTTTGAAAAAAGTGTGTGAAGGACCACCCTATGTTAATGGGTTTAGGAGAGTCTTCGTCATCCTTTGGGGGAAGCAGAAACTGTCGGGAATTAATGGAGCATGGGCTCCCAAAAGATGCATTTTCATTGTTGCTTTCAACTGATCCAGGAGAGTCTGGAATGTCCATGTTCCAGGCATTTGTGTTTGCTTGAGGTCTGTAACCTGCTGTTTTATCCAATTCTTCCTCCACAGGTGAGCGATTCTCTGCACTGATAGACAGCTGCATTTGTGGCTTATAGCCTGATGTAGTCACTATGTCTATTTCTGGCTCCTCCTCTGGTTTTATTTGAGGCTGATACATTGACTGTATGTCAATGTAAACCACCTGAGATGACCCCCCAGGTTCATTCATAGGGGAATTTGAGATCTCCTCTTCAATGATAGGGGGACAATAGGACACAACAACATGGTTCTCCATTTCTGAGTCAGAGCCATCTTCAGGCACAGTGGTGTCTGCTGGTGGGGACATCATCTCTGTGTCTTCAATCTTAGGAGCTGCAGACTGTGTTTCCACCACTTCAACGCTATTGGGGGTGCATGGGTTCATTTCCAGTGTTTTAAGTGTCTTATTCCCCTGAAGTGAGAAAAAGGGGAAGCGGGGAGAGAATCAGCTAAAATGAGCTGGAAAACCTGAAAGCAACGACTTGCCCAAATTACACCAGTTGGCTTGTGGACTGTACTCATCCCATGGCCATTACTACAAGGTACATATATATTAAAAATAAGGTTTTTTGGCTAATCACATATTCCTGTTAATGTTAAAAGTGTTTTACACACATTAAAGAGACTTGAGATCTTGCAGTAAGTTGAGAATTCCTTCCCCAAATCTTGGCTTTGTATAACTCATTCCAAAAGGCTGTTTAAATGCCCAGTTCCGGCTACTGTAACTACCAGGAGGGTTGGGATATGGCATATATACAACTCCATACTTTCTACTTCTCCTAATACTATGACAAAGATGAGTGTGTTACTCCCATATCATTATCACGGATTGACACTTCTCCTTAGTTTTGGAGAAAACAAACACAGTTCTTTCCCAGTTCAAACACCAGTAACTACATTTCCAACAACAAAGCTATAGATAGCACCTGACCGAAGTTAGTCAGTAAATTGGCTTGTATCCCCTTTCCACAGAGTTTTTCCTACAATTGAAACAGATGAGTCAAGGTTTGCAAAAGAATTCTTTAAGTTGTGATATCTTTCAGAAGTTTAAAATACTGAATTTAAAATGCACGTTACCTCACAGATATTCCTCTGAAACTGCAGTGCCTTACTGTTCTCAGGATTTGGGATCTCTGGATAAAATGTTTCTTTAATCCTNTTGGACACAATCATTCTGGTCATATCCCTTCTGGAAGTTCTTGTTTGGTTGTTTGGGGTTTGGTTTTTGTTTTCTAATATATTTTTTCTAGAAAAAGGAGCAAAAAGCCAAAAGAACTAACCAAAAAAGATGGTCAATAAAGGAATACGATCTTTCAAAAAGTCATGTTAAGGTAATTCAGAACTTTGAGTTTCCTAAGATATTTTTCTGGAAAAAAAAAAAAAATGTCCAAAGAGGCTCACAGCGGAGCCCAAAGGCACTAGTATAAGGAGTGTGATCCCCTCTGATGCTTACAACTGTTACCAAAGCATTTAGAGGCTAGTGAGCACCATGCTTTGAAACTGAATGTACAAAGACCTGCTTAAAGACGTTTCACTAGTTTAGCATGGCACTTGGGTTCAGAAAAGAAGCCCATTCCCACAGTCCTTGTCATTCATCCTTAGCGCTCCATGCACCTCGGGGTGTCTTCACACGATCACAACATTACCAGACAATCTCATAGCCATCTGGTATTCGGATTCACTGCTGAAGATCTAAGACAGGCATTTGAAAAGGAGTCCTCACTGGCAGCACTGAATAGTCTCAAAGGAAACCTCAGAAGTAAAGCAGTGGAACTTCCCAAGTGTTGGAATGGCAATGGCTTACTAGTTTGAAACAATTAAGCAACAATGACGCTACAGATATTGCACAAGCCTGTGTCTCTCCCCCATTTGCCCCACTCTTGTTAGTGAAGACATTGCTGTTAATAGAACTCTTCTGCCCTGCATCCTGGAAGTCAGAACACCAGTGAAATAAAAGGTGTAATCACAGTTTAAAAAGGTATAATCAGAGTTTAAAAAAATGTGAATAATTAGATGAGATAGTGTTGATGACGTCGAGGAAAACCATGTATTTGTGTAGCTTTCCTCTACCTAGTCAGTCAAAAATGATCAATTTAGAATGTTCCTGAATAGGAAGAGCAACATACAGGGAAACCTGAGGATGTGATCCTTGTGTGTAAGTGATTCACTTCATGGGAGCACTATGAGATCTCAGGCTGCTCCCTGTGAGCTCAGTGTGCTCTCTGCAGCTGCCCAGACTTCCAGGCTGTCAAATTATAAAACTGCTAGTATTCTCAAACTTCAGTTTGATTTTGTTTCTTGCAATACAAAGTCATACGAAAAGCACAGTTATTGTTTCTGCTACAGAGGGTTTTCTTCATTTGGATCACCATACAATACTGCTTGCTCCTCTGCATTGAGAAACTGCTGTTGATGTATGAAAAAAACCCCAAATCATTACCATATGCTCAGTCTGTGATATCTTCTGCTTTCAATTGAAAGCATACGGCAGCACAACCAAAATTCATCTTAGGAGATAGACCCACTAAGCCAAATCTACACAGTGAAAAGAAATGCTCTAATAAAGAGATATTGTGAAAAAGGGCTGTTACTGTTAGGATTTAGCCACCTCCCAATTAACAAGCACAGAGGGTAGAACTGCTTCCTTTCATGTATTAGTGTTCTAAATAATAAACCATGAAACTTTCACTTGTACTGATGTCTGGTGACAAGCGGACACCAGCTCTTTCCACTGCCTGTCTTTTCGTTTGCAGCCCTAATAATTCCAAGACCCAACCTCAAAAGCCAAATCCTATCTGCACTTTCTGTTCTTTCAGAGACACCTAGCCACCTCTGCCAGGTCTGAAAACTGAGCTGATTTTCACTTCTTCACAGTTTGCTCTTCAAAGGAGGCACACAGAAATAGTTGTTATTGATGAAACTTTGGATACTATTTAGTGTTTTGCCTTTTTGACAGTTTTTCATTACCTCTTTTCATTCTACAGAGATGGTGGAGACATGCCAACATCTGAACCATCCATTGCTGTTAGTAGGTTTAACCTAATGCTTGGTTTTATTTTGATATCTGCCAAACTACCCATCCCCTCCTGGTCTGTTCTCATACCTTTACAACTAGTGGCTTAACCAATTCAGCCTCCTTATCTGTCTCTTTAGAAAACCACTCCCACATCTTATTTATNGTTTCTTTAATCCTTTAAAGAGAAGGAAAAGAGTTTTGTAAGCTAGCAAGGCCTGAAACAGATTGAGAATACACAAAAGAAGTCAGGACATTTCTTTTTAATTCAGAATACTAATGACACCTGCCGCAAAGATTTAGTGCATTCAACTTTCATTGAGTATAATGAAAAAANAAAAAAAAAATGGTTAAGACTTTATGGAGACCCTTTTTGATCATGCCCTTTAACGTCTGATGCCTCACCACTGTGTTCTAGTGGACATTAGAAAGTTTCTCCTGTAAGATAGTGAAATTCATGTATGCCACAGCCTGAAGTTTACACGTTACAGTTACAGCTCTCTAGAGATCCTTACGTGAAAACAAGCATTTTAAAAGATGATTGTTCTGAACACTCTGTTAAGCAAACAAATGTACATCATTTAAGCTTTCTTTGCATCACATATCTGATAAAGGAGAGGTAGAATTAGCAGCACTAAAACCTCCTTGGGTTTCTCCCTGCCACTAGAGAAAGCCTACCTTATATTCCCAGGTAGGATTTGTATAGAACGTCCTGTTGGATAGACACTTAAGATCAGCCAGGCAGCAGATAATACAAAGCTAATACAATAAAGATCATTCA
>VYZS01071211.1:0-55025 GCA_013400695.1 Neodrepanis coruscans | reverse complement strand
GGCTGTTGGTAATGCTGGTACAGAAGGAACCAACAAATTGTGGCATTGAAAAAGGTTTCCAAACCAACAGGATAAGTTTTTTTCTTTTAAAATTTGAAATTCAAGGTGGTTTTTCAGTGGGGCAAATTTTAGATGAGATTTCAGTGTGATACCTGAGGTCAGATACCAATAGCAGTTGTGCTGGCAGTGAGTGTGACAGAGGAGCTTGTGACCTCCCAGGGTCTCCCTGTTTCTCAGTGACTCCTGCAAATTGTCCCTCCAGCCTGACAGAGGGAGAAGGTGGACTTTCAGCACAGTGGTGTTACCTACAGGATGGATTCCTTTGCTCTCACCCTTGGAGTAACTGTTTGGGGTACATCTGACTTTATTTGGAGTTTATGTGACCATTCTGTCCAATCCCAAAGTAAAAAGCCCCCTCAGAGAACCAACAGGTGTTGTTGTGTTGTAGTTTCAGAGAGGGAGGACCACAACGAAGCTTTGTCCATCAGCAATGAGGCTGAACTGTCCAACAACCTGCCTGGAGATGACCTGGATGAGTGTCTCCTCTATGGAGGGGAGCTCTGCCAGCATTTGTGTATCAACACCGTGGGCTCCTACAAGTGCTCGTGTTTTCCAGATTTCACCTTGCAGGAGGATGGGACCAGCTGCTCTCCAGGTGAGGAGATGGGCAGGGAACACCAGGAATGGCAGTGTCTCTGTGCCTCCTGCACTGATCTGCCAAGCTTTCCTTCAGTTCCTCTGTAGTTTCTGTGAGGTTTTGATGGGTGTTGATGCATGGAGATGTTCTGTAGGAATAGGGCAAGTAATAATGTAAAGAAAAATAATAATTTAGGAAAAATAGTTAAGCCTTATTTTTGTGTTTTAGTGGCATGAAATCAGGGTGGTAGATTATATGTTCAAATCAAGAGTGATTGCACTTTAAGAGTAGGATTTGTAAAGATTTTTAGTGAAATACCTTTTCTTCTCAGAGTAATTTTGTATTTCACAGTTAGGTTTCCTTTAGATAAACTTAACTCACTTCAGAGAGACAGCATTGCTTCCTGAGCTTTGATTTTTATCTAAAATCATTAACATCTTTCAGTGATAACAAACTCTAAATTTATCTAGTGTGGTGCAAGTCTGGCAAAGAAAGTCTATTGTGTTGTAATTGTTTTGATGTCTGGAGTTCTCCAATGGCAGGATTTCAAATCAGATAACCCCAAAAGTTGAAACCTTATATTAGTTACAAGCGCTTTCAGTTATTTAACGAGCAAAACCAGTGTTTCCATCCAGTGACAGAATTCCTTAGGCTTCTAATACTCCCTGGCCAAGCCAAACAATGAGCATTTGTTATGTCCTCCTTCTCAAGGTGGTGTTCCATCAATAATGTGTTTGACTGTTGCTGTGGCAGCTGTCTGCTCTGTTGTTTGAATGAAAGTCCTGGAAAAGGAACCTGATCCAAAAAGGGCAGAAAAAAGGGTTCTTATTTTAGCACTGAGAATTTGGCCTGATGACTCACCTGGAGCGTGTGTGTGGTTTTGTTGTGCTTTGCTTTGCTTTTCTCCTCTCACCATGAAGTCTGTTAAAGGGCAGATTTGGGTGAAGACATCCTGTTATCTGGGTGTTCTGGCAGATCTGCAGGACTGAGGTGCCCATGGCTGTGCCAAGAGATGTGGAGGGGTTTGTAGAGCTCAGAAACCTGTGAGGAGGGGAGGGGACCTGTGTGGGACATTTGGGATGGACAGGAGGAGCAGGGGGAGGAAGGGTTGGTCATTCCTGTGTCAAAGTAAGGGCTGGGAGAGGGAGATCTCAGGCCAAGGTTCTGCTTTGCCCAGAGGGTGGGTGGGCACTGCCCAGGCTCCCCAGGGCAGTGGGCACAGCTCCAAGGCTGCCAGAGCTCCAGGAGGGATGGGATGATCCTCTGGGGACAGGGGGGACTGTTGGGGATGGGGCTGTGCAGGGCCAGGGGTAGGACTGGATGATTCTTGGGGGTCCCTTCCAACTCAGCACATCCTGGGATTCTATGAACCTCACTGGCTACACTTGGTTAATCCATGTGTGTTCTGCTGGGCAGTGTCCTCTTATTTCTCATTTTTCCTCTGTGTGTCTGTGCTCATCTCTGGCAATCCTGGGGAAATCATTCAGGCTGTGCCACAAGCAGGTGCCTTTTGTTTTTTCTCTATGCCATGGCCATGGTATGTCTGTGATGACTTCATTTTTTTTAATGAAAGGACTGTTCCCATACCCCAAACCTGCATTGCAGTCACCCTTAGTCATTTAATATTGTCATTGTTTGGTGGCTCACACTTTGCTCCAGGTGACACTTGAGTTGAATCAATGGGGACAGGACACATCCCTCTTAAGGAAGAATAAACCTTACAGATTTAGGCTTCTGTTTTGATGATATTGATAAACTGGATTAATCTTATTGATGTAACAGAGCTCTTTTTTTTTTCCTGATGCCTTTAATATTACTGTCTGTTGGAAATCTTAATGACAGACAGCAGCTGTCATGTTTTCCCCTTGGCTGTATAAAAGTCATTCCAAAGTATCCTTTGCTTGTAAATGTGAGTGCTGCTCATCTATTTCGAAATAGGATGGACAGAATAAGGTCAAAAGCTTGGTTTGGGTTTGGATTTTTCATTTCCATCAAACACTGTAAGAAAGACAACCATTTTATTTACAATATAGCAAATTTTTTTAAGAATAAAATTTACACTTACTGGTTTATTCAGATGTTTCAACCTATGACTTCCACAGAAGTTATTTTCAGCCAGGCCCCCTGATCTGTCTCCATGATTTTGTTTTCTTCTCCAAACCATGATGAGACCTTTCCAGCTCAGAATATTCTGGGCTTCTGTGACTTTGGGAGTGGGATGAATGGGAGCAGGACCTTTGCCTTGAGGTGTGTGTGGGGATGGGGCTGTCCCTGATCCTCCCTTTCCTTACAGACCCTGACAGGGCACAGGTGACAAGGCTGGAAGCTGAAGCCACCATCCCTCCAGTGGCCTCTCCCTCTCAGCCCATTCTGGTCGTATCCTTGCAGGAGGAGCAGGATAAATGTAAAGGTAAGTTGGAGGAGTGAACTGATGCAGGTGAGTGAGAAATGTCTGGAGATGGGATAAAATTCCCCTCATCTCTTCCCCAGTCTGATTTCAGTGCACATCCCTAATTTGTTACCCCTGGCACAAGGCTGGGGAGTTGTCAGGGGACACCTGAGGAGTTAATTTGGGGCTACACTGTGCTGTCAGGGTTATCACCCTCCATTGAGTCTGGGGGGGCAGGGCAGGTTGGGGTGGGCCAGGTGTGTTTGTGTGTGACGGGAGAGTTGTGAGCAGTGGTTGGGACTGTCTGGTTTACACACTGCATTCCCCATGACCTAAAGTGAGATAGTAATTTTGACCTGGAGGTGTGTAATTCCAGCAGATCCTGATGTGTTTTGCAATTTTGCTTTGTGCAGATAACGGCCCCTGCAAGCACCTGTGCAGTGTGGTGGGAGCAGAGGCCGTGTGCTCCTGCCTGGCTGGGTACACACTCATGGCTGATGGGGTTTCCTGTGAAGGTAAGTGCTTGGGGCTCACCACAGACAGATGCTTAAACACTTTTATCTCTCACAGGCCTGGGTGTTTCTGTGAGGATTCCTCATTTTCAGGGTGGTGAATGACAGTGGCAGTACAGACACTGTTTGCAGAAGGAATCCCAGACCTGCTCCACAGATAACTCCTGAAGCACAGTGTGCTCTTACCTGGGGACTTCAGGTGAAGGCAAGCCTGGATTTGTGTTTTTCCCCCTGACATTCCAGGATTTTTTTCAGCCCTCTTGGTTTCTCTTCCCATTCTGGTTCCTCCCCAGGGTCTCTGCAGAGATGTGGACACACAGCTTTTCATTCTGAGAGCAGGAGTGGGACATGGGCAGGTTTGCTCTGCTGGGAGCCCCCCTGAGCCACAGCTCTGCCGTGACATCTGCCTTGTGTGGCTTTACTTCTTCTTGCCTTGAAAACCTGAGCTCAATGAGGCTTCAGAGCCAGGAAGGATGTTCCATGGGGGCTGGTCCAGCTCCAGGTGTTCGACTTGCCCCTGGAGCTCAGCCCTGCACAGTGATGAGCAGTGAATCCCAGAGCTGCATCAAGGCCATTCACATTATATAAATTTTAAATGGACATGATGGAGTAGTGACAAGTGTGTTTGCCCAGGGAAGATTTGGGGGTCAGAAGCAATGCCCTGTGACATACCTTAATTATAAATCTTTAAGTATGGGAGCAATATCAGTGAAATGCAAGTAGAAGCTTCTGATGCTCAGAATTGCCCACAAATGATCCACATCCCTCTTAATCTCAGATCTTATTGAATAACAAATCATTTTCATGAAATTCCAGACAGTCTGTGAAGAAAATGGGATTTTAATATCACCAGATGAAATATTCACAGTGCAGTGCTTACTCAAGTGTGGTGGAAGCTAATTTGATTAATTAATGTCAGAATCAAAAGGGGCATTTGAAGGCAATCGTTTTCCTACAGGAAATGAAAAAATTTATAAATGTCAGTGGAAGCAGGGAGTTTAAAGTGTAGCAAGGGCCATTTATAATCTCCCTTACAGCGGGGATGTGATGGTAAGGGTGGTGGTGCTCTGGAACTGTCTCTGTGGGACTGCCTGCCTGTTTCTCAGGATGTTTCTTTCTGGCATGAGAAAAGTGCAGGGGTGTGAGCGAGGGCTAGATGATCCCTGAGGGTCTGTTCTTTCTTCCAGCCCTATTTTCAGTGTAACACTGCATTTATTACAGCGTGGTGCTGATGTGGAAGCTCCAGCACACTTCATTTAGACATGTGCAGCGTGAAAGAAGTGTTGTTTCTTTTCAGCAATTGTTCTAATAGAGTTCTGTTTTTCCCTTTTGGCTGCCACTGCTGGTGTAGATTTGGATGAGTGCCTCACAGGGGCTTGTTCCAGAGGCCAGTTATGTGAGAACACGCTGGGATCGTTCTCCTGTGTCAGCCCCAATGTGAGCTGTGCTGAGGGCTTTATACTCAACAGGCATAGGAAATGTGTGGGTAAGACGAGAGGTTTGAGCCCTTCACCACAACATCATAATTCTTCATGCTCTGCAATGCATTTAAACCATTTGTGCTCCAAGGCCATCCCTGCCTCTGACATTTCAATCTGAGTGAGTACAAACACATGTGCACCATTTGCTCAGCCACTCCACCTCATGAGTGTTGTGCTCTTTGGCTTTTCCCCAGCAGTGCATCCTCAGGTTACAGATAACTCTGTGCAAAGCCATGGCAGCCCATGGGGGTGATGGCTGCTAAACCCAACCAGGGAACAGAGCCACTGCTCTCTCTGGACACTGCCAATACCTCCCAGACACCACGGAACAACCAAACTGCAGGAATAGAGTCAAGGAGTCTCCATGAGTCTGGGCAGTGGAAAAGATCCATTCCAAAGGGATGGGGTTTAAAAGCTCACATTAGTTCTTTGCTGATTCTGGCAGGGATTTCTTTGTGTGAGAGTCAAAGATGCATCATGATTCTGCTGTGTCATCCCCACTCTTTGAGTCCATATGAGAAACCAATTGATCTTTACAAGTATATTTACAAGGATTTAATTTTCTTCCAACAGCCAAGGCCAGAGCTCATGAAGTAGTTTCTTTTTTGGGTACTTTTCTAGAGGCTGGTTCAGGAGGCACCCAAGATGCAGCAGTTGCCTGGAAAAACAGAACACCTGGAGACCTCAAGTCATTTCTGGAATCAGCAGTGCCTGTGACCATAGTGCTGTGTGTGAATCCATGTGCCTTCTTCCACCTCTGCCCTCCTCTCTGTGTTTATAGCATTGTTTTTCTGACCATCACAGCTCTGTCCTTGAAGCTCTCTGACCTCACCTTATTGAGGCCTGTGGGCATGAGCAGGAAAACTTCTGCAGTGCCAGGGTCCAGAGAAATGTGATTTACCACCTTCTGAGTTTTCCTTGGATTGTCAAAAATGGAGTGTTATTCTTTTTAGTTATTAATTTATTTTGAAATCAGAGGTGCTGGTAAGCATGGAGAACTGATGGATTTTTTTAGTTTAAACTAAATGTCTAAGAGCACATCCCTGGAAGGAAGGAGGCGTTTCAGAGACCCTCAGGCTGAGCTGGAGGCTGGAGCTGAGTTACCTGTGGTGTGGGTGCTCCCAGGCAGGTGAGCAGCTGCAGGAACTGCTCCTACTTGTCTTCTGCTCCTGAGTCCTGCCATAGGAAGGATGGATCTGTCCTTTTAAATCTAAACCAGTGCATGTGTGTCTGCAGCTTTGGCAGGAGCTGCTGTGCCAGAGGCCAAGTGCTTCCTTTTATTCACTTTCTTCCTCTACCCCATGACATTATAACAGAGGCTTATTATGACTGATAGAAGATAAACCTCAGGCACTGCTAATGAAATGACACAGCTCTCATTTGTGAACTGAAGACTCTTTTCTCCCTCACTAAATACCAAACCTCTGTGTTCCTGTAATGCAAGTCAGTTTTTACAGGTGCCCTTTGAAATAATCTAGAAAACTTTGACATTTCTCTCTTTTTTTTGGATAGATACACCCTGTGTGCTCCCTGCTGGTATCCAGATCTCCTCTGTGTGTGGTGCCAGGAGAACATTTTCAGTACTTAACATTTTTTCCTACTTTTCAAGTCCAAGGGGAAAGCCACAAGCACACTGTGGTTTCTGTTTTGTTCACTAACACGTTCTCCCGAGGTGTCCTTTTCCAGCCTCACTGCCTTTGTGCTCGACCTTGAGCTGCCTCAGACACCAGAGGAAACCTTTGGGAATTTGTCTGCAAATTCTTGTTGGTTTAATGATGTTACTCTTTGCATATTTTAGGGAGAG
Source organism: Neodrepanis coruscans (assembly GCA_013400695.1). Taxonomy (NCBI): domain Eukaryota; kingdom Metazoa; phylum Chordata; class Aves; order Passeriformes; family Philepittidae; genus Neodrepanis; species Neodrepanis coruscans. Next base: position 48,202 of record VYZS01071211.1, on the reverse strand, counting down.
GAAGAACAATCTTTGCACAGCACGAAACAGCCGATAACCTTTTATCTGTTGAATTTCCTTTAGTCAAACTGTGGAATTCCAGATATCCAGGGTTCCTGAAAGCCAACTGTGAACAAGGAGGAGGCACCAGCTGTTTAAACAGCTCCCACACACCACCCTTGTGTCACTTTGTGAGCAGATATTAAAACACCTGTAGGCTGGAAAGCTCCATGTTCTCCAGAGATAAGAGCCAGGCTGGATGTTGTTAATGGGAATTGCTTTTCCTGGTGACTTCCAGGCAAAGTCATTACCACCACACACAGACACACTGACTACTTTGCTCCTTTCTTTGCCTTTCCCATCCCAGTTTCCCCTCCTGACAGAGGGAGCAGTGAGTGGCCACTTTACCCCTGGGCTGCAGGGACTCTGTCTGAGCACAGGATGGGCAGCTGCAAAATAACAACGTGCCTAAATTACACTGAAATACTCCATAAAACAAACAGAGCTGAAGCAATTTGGAGAGAAAAAAAAACAAGGAGAAACTCCAGATGCAGGACAAGAAAAGTCTGCTGTTCACATTCTGATAGAATGGGCTTAAAAAATGAATTTTTAATGTCAAAGTACTTATTGACACAAATAGCATGAGGCAAATGTTGATATTTCTGTGCAAAAATGCCAGTAACTGGTGTCCTCAGGGGTTGTGTGTATGGGGCTGTTTTCATCAGTAATTAGAGGGGAAAAAGAGATATTACATGATTATATTTCATTCTGGTTTCACTGACATAAAGTGGGGAATGGTGCTGCCCCACACTCAAAAATTAACCATGTGACTTGTTTTTAATAGAGTGCTGAATTATTTTTCCTCTTATTCCTGCTTTTTTTTTTTGTGAATATCATCTCACCCTACCCACCTTAATTGGGTTGGATGGATACTACAGCTGGACCAGTGTTGGAATTAACTGTGTTTCCAACTGCAAACATAACTCCTGTTATTCCTAGTGCTCTGTCAGGCATCTTACTGACTTCTTGGGTTGGTTTCCAGGATTGAAGAGAGACAGGGCTCTGGATTTTATGGAGCATTTAGAAATTTGATTAGAAAAGTTAACAAAAAAGGGCATGTTTGCTTAATAAACTAAAAAGAGAACTCTGGTGGGCTGGTGGCTGGTCTGGTGTCAGAGGTGGAGCTTCATGCCCTGACATTGGATGGGACAGAGCGGAGCTTTGCAAGCCCAAGGCTCAAGTTTAAGCCCAAGTCACAGTCCTTAGGCTTTGTTAGTGTGTCACTTGTGCACAACACTTCCATTGAAGGCAGAAATCCTGTGTGTGATCTGCCAGTTCCCACCATTTTAATTTCCTCAAGTGTGTTCCAGGCAGTTCAACTTGTTTTCTCAAGTACTCAGAAGTTTGAAAATTGAATCAAAAATAGGGACAAAACATGAAACTATATTAGATTTTTTCCCCTCTCTGTGAAAAAACCTTCTTTTTCCCTGCTTATACCTGCTGGTGAGCTGAAATACTTCCTGCCTTCTTTGGCTGTATTTCAGACAAGCACATGGTCCTCCTGCTGACTATTTTTACATTTTGCTGCACAGAGTAAAGTTCATAAGATGTAGTGCTGAAAATTTGTTTATATGAGAGATCTTTTTCTGGTTTGCAAGAAAAGGTAATCTGTGGCTTAGCCAGTAGAGGGGCTTGCAATGGGCTGGGTGCTGTTAAGGGGCTGTTTTTCTTGAAAATTAAGAAAATAAAAAAAATCTCAAATTTTTTTAAGGATTAAGTCTGGTTAGGTGGGAGATTCTGCCACAGCACCTGATGTTCTTCTCCCAGCGTGAGGGATTTTTTTTTGGTTTGTTTGTTTTGAATGTGGCTTTTTCCCCCCAAAGTCACCAATATTGCTCTTATTTTTCATTCCAATGTATAGAAACTGCACAAGCTTTAGGAGGACATAACCCTGTAGAAACTCGGAGGTAGAAAAAAACCTGGCACCCTGTGGAAGTGTCAAACCTGGGACAGGCAGAAACTTGGGAATATCAAACATGGGACACATCCCTGTGTGGGACAGGCAGAAAGAGATCCAGGTTATGGTGGGGACCTTGCTGAGGATTGATTTGGAATTGCAAGAATAAAACAAAAGGAAAACACACATAAATGAGAAGTGAAATGGCACCAAGTTCATGTTCTGGCCTTGCAAAACTCAGTGTATGTCACCAGTTAGTCCCTCAGGAACTGAAAATTCTTGGTGCTCCTCTGCATCTCTTTGGTGGAAAACAACGGACATGTTTTTTAAGACAAAAAGCTTTTAAAAATGACTTTTCTTGATTTCATGCTCCACGTGGGAAGGTGTATCTCTGATGTATTTCTCTGAGGGAGATTCTACAGCCAACATGAAAATCTGATCTAAAGACTTGCTTCATTGTGTAGTGTGAAAAAAGCTTCATGCACAGAGCAGCCACATGACTGGTAATGGCTTGGTAACATTTGGCTTTTGTTACTCCTAGAAATGCTCTTTGGATTTATATAGAACTGGGAATGTGGGAGATTTTTTGGACCTTGCCAGGAAAGTTTCTCATCTCAGTCTCTGCCCCTTTTTGTTGCTTCTAAGTGTTTGTTTATCATGCTGTTCCAGCTTTTACTGTTAAACTCAGAAAACCTGAATTTGAGATAATTTCTTCCAGTTTATTAGAAGTGCTTCATATTCCTTTCCTAATTGTCTTGCACTCTGCAATCTTGTGTTTAAGTGACTTTTAAAAAAGCAACTTTTCCCCTACTCCACCTGCTGAAATCAGATCTCTTCAAATACTTCCATACAAATTTACAAACTTGATTGAGCCCTCAGGGTTTCTCTCTCTCCGGGTGTTCTTGCAGTTCTAATGACACATTCCTCAGGGAATAGAGGTTTGGATGCCTCCACCTCAGCAGGACAGGCAGCCTCAGAACCCATCTCTTGCAGTTCCCCCCCACAGCAGCTCCTGCCTGCCTGGCCTGGAGCAGCAGGACTGATAAATAGCCTGGGCTCTGAAAACGTGGTGGTGAGCGAGGAGCATTAATCACTTTCTCATTCATTTATCCAGGAGGTTCCCATCCAGTAATCCAGTGTCTGATCATCAATCCTCTACCCACCCTGCATTCAATCAGTCCTGTCCATCCCTGTCCTCAATGCCTGCACCATCCATTTGGGAGGAGGGGAGGAGAGGGAAATCTCCGTGTGATTTGTGTCTCTTGAGTTACTCTCGAGGTCTTGAGTTCCTCATCAGACCCCTGTAACAAAGCCTATATTGACTGTCTTTTGGAAGAAATGGTTTCACTTGGGCTTTTCACTCCTTCCTAAAGAGCAGGGAAAGGGAGATCACTTGCTGGAGTGTGGCACTGACTGGTTGAACTGTTTGTTGCAGACATCAACGAGTGTGTGACGGAGAGACACACGTGCCAGCGCAGAGAGCACTGTGTCAACACCATGGGCTCCTTCCAGTGCCTCCAGGAGCTGAGCTGCCAGCCAGGCTATGAGCTCAAGGATGGAGAATGTGTTGGTAAGACAAGTGTTTCCAGCTGTTTCAAAAGGAAAGGGAAGGGATTGCAAAGCATTTTGCTGTTGCTGCTCTGTGGGTCAGGGTTGTAGCTACAAAAGGCATCGTGGAAGTGTTGGGCTTTGCAAGCCCCTTGTATACATTCATTTATTTGAAATAGTTTCCAGTGATAACTGTAAATTATTTAGGACATGGGTGAAACCTTATGGATTAAGGTTTGCCCTGTTTTTGAAGAGTTAGAGAGAGATCTCCCTGATGGAGGAGTTCCCCTTAACTTTTCCTGGCTCTGCTGTTTCCTGGAGGGGCTGGTTGCTGTTGAATCACAACCTGAATGGCTCCTGGGCCTGGCCGTGTTTAGGAGGGCTCTCTGCATTTATTTACATTTGGAATGCTCATGGGGTTAAGAAGTTATTCTTCATGCTCCCCTTCTTGTCTCTGTAGGTGTCTAAGAGAAGGGAACATCAGTCCCCGCTGCTCTGCAGCACGAGACGCTCATGCTCTGCCTTCAGGGCAGAAGTCACTGTTATTTACTCCTACATTTTTAACACACTTTCCTGACAGCTGGAGTAAGAGATGCCTAAGGAAAGAGCTTGGTCTTTGACACAGAACATAAGGTTATAAACTAGAAATTATCAGCAGTCTCACTTTTTATACAGCTGTCATAAGTAAAGCTTGGTTTACTTAAACAGGCTGTTTGTGTCTTGTTCTGTTGTCTCATTTTAGAGCATTTCTAACATTTATTGCTAATCTAATTTACTTTCTAGTCTTAAAGTTAGAATATGGGGGATTATAAAATTTAGAAGTTGTTTTAACCTATTTTAACAAGTTGTCTGACTTATGAGAAAGACTAAAATTTCAGAACTACTCTATGTAAAACTGCCTGGAGATAACTGTTGAATTTGCAGAAATTTATGAAATACTCAGTACCACAGTTCTCTTTGTCACAGTTTATAACTGTGATAGGCATACTTGTTAATATAGTACCTGGTGGGAGACCAGTGATGTTCCCTCATGACCTTAACAGGAGTTGGAAGAGAAAGAGAAGTGCCAGCAGTTCTCCCCTTGTCTTTCTGGAGGATTGGGGACTCCATTGTGGACTTCCCTCCATTTGTCTTCGTCTTCCAGTAAAGATCCTCCTTGGGAACCAGCATATGTTAAAGCACCATGTGAAAATATTCACAGGAGATGAATTTTGAATACATTTATAGCTGAGCCTGCCCCAAGGTGGGGTTTCTTCAAGTGGAAAGTGGAAGCAAGGCCTCTACACTGCAGTTTCTCTACCAGCAGAGCAGTTGGGTGTAAATTTCTAAGTCTGAAAGTTGCAGGAGGTGTTTTCAATGTCTCTAGAAAGCCAACATGGAGTTGGTGAACATAATTTGAGAAATAACTTCAGATATTTACCAAAAAATGAGAAAACAGTGTTGGGCTCTGCCTACAGAGTAAGGAAGAAATGCAAAATTTGTGGCTGCTGTTACTGCCTCATTCAGGGTTTTTCAGCATAGTTTTCAGAGTTGGGGATATATATATATATTTATACAAACACACAGCTGCATGTCTGTGTGTACACAGTGAAATCCCAGCCCTATTCAAACAAAGTGCCCTGTTAATACCTAATTCAGAGGAGGAGGTTTCTACATCCCAGAATTCCTGAGGAATATAAGGAATAAGAGATCATTTTGCTTATGAAAGACTGTGGTACATATTTTGTTATGAGCACCTTTTTCCTTGTTTTAATGTGGATTCTCAGGACTTTAGAACTGCAGATATTTTGGTATTTGTGGATTAAAATGGGTGCTGTGAATGAGGCAGCAAGGACCTGAGTCAAATTTGCTGCAGGGCCTGACAAATCCTGGATGTCCAAGAGCAAACACACCTAAACCTCAGATTTCCCACTGGCAGCATATGTGTGGTTTAAATAATGCCTCCTAATTCCCCTTCTGGGAGTTAACTAGTCATGAAGACTGCTGAGAGTTAGAGCTTAACTAATCCCAACTTGCTGTTTTGATCTGATTAACAGACATTGATGAATGTGAGAGAGGGACTCACAGTTGTAAAGTCAACTTTGTTTGTCAGAACACAGAAGGGTCTTTCTACTGTGAGTCAAAGCAGCGCTGCATGGATGGGTTCCTGCAGGACCCCGAGGGCAACTGTGTTGGTAAGTGGGACCACAGTGGGTTTGTAGTGTGACCAATTCCTGGGCCTTTCAGGCTGTCCAAGGTGGGGTTATTGACCCCTTGGATGTGCAGTTTACCTCAAACCCTGCTGTGAATTTAATGCAAATATTGCTGTCCTTTTAAAGCTGTTGCATATTGAATTTAAAAGTCTCTCCCCAGCACACCTTATCTTTGGAGCACAAGAAACTGAAATGAAGAAAAAGAAGTGACAGTTGAAAGAAAACAGAGCAGAAAGGTTAAATAGCATCTCTCACTGTTCTAATTTGTTTTCTTCTCCAGATATTAATGAATGCACATCCCTCCCTGAGCCCTGTAAACCAGGATTTAACTGCATCAACACAGTTGGGTCCTACACCTGCCAGAGGAACACGCTGAGCTGCAGCAGAGGGTACCACTCCAATGAGGAGGGCACGAGGTGCATTGGTAAGGGCTGGGCAGGGGCCCTCACACAGGGAAAAACACATTTGGGTTCTAAAAAGAGGTTTTGAGTTACCTCCAGATTCCTCAATGTGTCTGAGGAACAAACTGCTGTCCCAGCAGCTCAGGGATCTGTTGGCACTGCACTGATGTGTGATTTCTCCATGGATTCCTCCTGGTTCTGGCTGCAGATGGGATTCACTGGCTTCCATTCTGGAATGAATGGGATTTAGTCACTTTTTAACTCCTGCTTTCAGTCAAAACAATGATCCCTTGCTATTTTCTACAGCCTGTCCCTGTCAGTGATGTGATCTTCAGCCAAGGAGAAACACTCTTGTGAGTTTGGGGGCTCCCAAGAGTAGCACCCAGAAGATCTTTGTAGGGCTGTGGATGGTGTTCCCCATTACATCCACTTGTGAGGATATTTAGGATAAACCTCTACCTTGTGAGAAGAGTTCTGAGAAGAATGAATCTATGAAATATTCATATAGGCTGGCATGCAGCTCGATCCTGATTTGTATTTGTTCCTATGTATTTGGGGAGTTACTGACTCAGAATAGCAGATTTGGGCTGTTATTAGCATTTGTTCTGTAAATGAACACACCAAGGAGAGGACAGCTCAGTCTTGGTGCCCAAGGCAAGGCTGGCTGTGTGTTCTCTAATTCTCTGTGTTACAGGAGGTAGGAAATCACAAAATGTCAGCAGGGGGGAAAAAAGAAATGACAAATCAGCAGTTTGGTTAGTGATGATATCCCAGTGATTTCCACCTACCTTTGCTTTGAATAAAAGGAAGGATGACAAATAAACAAAATATGCTCTGTGGTGCTGCAGGTGGTGGGAGCTGTGCTGGCAACCATTAATTTGGTCATGACTACAACTTGAAGTGTAAAATAGTGGAACAGCTAGAGCCCATTTCCACAGGAGTTTCTGTATTCACCCCTTTGCTCTTCATTAAGCTCTGTGTTCCCTCATGGATTTACCCCCAGGACTATCCAACCATGCTTGGCCATTGTAAAGGTGGGGGAGGTTTGGCAATGGCAGAAGACAGGGACAGTTTATGTGTGTAACTGAGGAAATTGAGAAACCTTCCTAATAAAGCCCTGGGGGTTGTGTTTCATACATTTGGGGCAATGAAGTGCTGTCTGAAATATCTGAGTAGGTCCAAAAGTCCTGTCTCTCTCTCAGTTGCTGTGAACACACAATTCTTCAGCTGCTTTCAACCAGTCCTTCTTCAGCCAAACCAGATGGGCCGGGGATGGTTGCACCATCCGAAGTGTGGAGACCCTGACATTGTTTTTAGGGTGCCCACCATGCCAATGAATGCCATTCTTTCACAAGGCAGCACAGAGGTCCTGGTTGGAACAGCCCTTTGCACTCCCTGCTGGTGAGGGCAGGCTGCCCAGGGCAGGGTGGAGCCACCACCCCTGGGAGTGTTCCAAAAATGTGTGGATGTGGCACCTGGGGACACGGTTCAGTGGGGACCATGGGGCTGCTGGACTGACAGTTGGGCTTGGTGCTCTCAGAGGTGTTTTTCAACCTAAAAGCTTCTGTGATTTTATAATATAGGGCAAGTTATGTTCCTAAATTTCAAACTGATGGTATGGAGAGAATCCAGCTTTTCTCCCCAGTTGTTCCTAAAAAAGAGTGAGTATATGCAAAGATGTGATAGAGGAGGAAATTGCCATTGTTCTTACAATCCTCCTCTTTAAAGCAGGAGGAGATAACACAATGCATTGTGATTACTGCCAGCCCTTTGTCTCTGCTTCCCACATTAGACAAGGCTGTTAAGGAGCAGGTATAAGGAGGCTCCTCCTGCTTGATTTTGGCAAAGAATATTTAATGTTAACTGGTGATTTCTCTGTCTTTGCTGTGTGCACTCGGCCCTCTTGCTGGTCTGTATCTTTTGCTAGTTTTTTAATGGCTTTTTTTTTTAAGACAGAAAGCACATAAAAGAAAAAAGAAAAGCATATGGTCCTAATTTCCCCTCTCTGAGATAAAGACTAGTTTCTTTGAGGCATTACAATAGCTAATTAGATTCCTGATTCAGATTTATTCACAGTAGTAAAAACATCATCTGCACATGTTTCTCCAGCAGAACAACACTTGTAGGGTCATCTCCTCTGTTTAGAGGATTCATCTGTCTTTAAACTGTTCTGATTTTTCTGATTTAGTCAATGAGTTATTAAAAGCTACCTCTTAGATTTAACTGGAAAGTGCTGTAAGTATTGTGAGCTATGGTACTTCTGATGGGGTAATACCCCAGAACTAATTAAACCCTGAACACAATGGAGTATATAATTTCAGACAAACTAATGAAATGGTTGCACACATGAATTAATTACAAATAAAGCCGCTTGTTCACAAAATTGTATCAGCATTAGACACTTCCTTGTTTTGGTGCTACCTCTGATTTTAGAAGAAAATGAGGAATCAGGATTTCAGGAGAAATCTCGGAGCCTGCCAGGAATTCCCTCCTTGGTGAGGGGCATTCCCTGCCATCCCTGAGCCCAGTCCAGCAGGGACTGTATAGGTGGGAATCTGCTGAAATACTGGACAAAGTATTTGTCAGTGCCCCTCACCAGGGTTGATATAATCTTGGAATTTTCCAAATCTGAGTTCCTGCTCTCACTTCCCTGCCATTCCCTCAGCAGGTGCCTGGTTCCCAGAGCGCTGTCCAGGGCTGTTTGGAGAACTGCCCAGGAACCTTTTGAAATGATTTAGTGCTTAAATGTATGACTTCAAATAGGGCACTATGGAGAACCTCCAGCCTTAGACATCCACCCTAATTATTATTACATGGACAGGGATTTGGGTTGTAAAAGTAGTTGAAGGTGTGAATAATAAGAAGAAGGTGAGATCTGATGGTTTAGGAAATGACAGAACTCAGAATACTTGAAGAAATACACAATTCTGAGGGTTAATCAGACTTTTTGATGCTTCTTGTCACAGATGGGAAGAGGGATTTGTTAGAGACTGATGAGCTATTTAGTCATGTTGCAAGTCTTGTAAATCAGTGTGTATTGAAAACTCTGCTCTCATCTGAGGCTGTTTAAATGAGATTGGAAGTGATGCATGTGAGTGGAGAAGCAGCTAATTTGTTAGTATTGGATTTTGGATGAGGGGCCATGAGGAATATCTAAACGGGAGTTGATTGAGAAAAGGAAAAAAAAAAGAAGATCAACATTGGGAAAGAGCAAAAGTTAGACAGCAGGAGCAAGATTGAAAGGGCAACTGGAGATGAAAATAGCAATTGCTTTAATTGAAGGGCTGAGCAGAATTTCTGGCTGGTTCTTGTTTTGCTTTAAATGGCTTGGTGTGACTCACAGAATGGCAGAACATCACAACGGGGTGTTTAAATGTCAGGGTTTGATCAGCATCAATATGTGTTTACTTTGAGATGCACAATATACTGGGAGAGCTCCATTGCAGTTCCAGCACTACCTTCACTTTGAAGAGGATGCTCTGCCTTTCAGAGGTTTGACTGACAGATACACAGAGCTGGCTCTGAGAAGAGCAGGGGGAAAAGCTGCTGATGGTTCTTCTGCCCGGGGGACAACCCTCACCATTTCTATTGAATGAATTTATTTTTTTCCCTCTTGGTAAATGCTGGTTTGAAGCAGACTGTCTTTAAGCAGCTTGCTCTCTCTGGCCCTGCAGATGTGGATGAGTGTCAGACTGGGGTGCACCGCTGTGGGGAAGGGCAGCTCTGCCACAACCTGCCCGGGGCCTATCGCTGTGACTGCAAGCTGGGATATCAGTACGACGCCTTCAGCAGGAGCTGCATCGGTATGTGAGGCACTGGAGGAGGGGAAAGGATGCACTGATGGAGCCTTGGGCCTCAAGGCAGTGTCAGCACCAGTGTAGGTGTTAGTTCTGCAGTGCAGGGCCTGGGCAGGTGATGGAATCACCTCCAAAGCTCATGTTGTGCAGCTTAGAGCTCTGTGCCTCCCTGCTGGGATTTCAGACCAGGTGCCCTGGGCTTTATTTAGCTGCAGTTTAGATTGTCAGTTAAAGTCATCTGCAAAGTACTTCTCTACAGGTTATGCTTCAGTAGAAATCTATCTGTGTGAAGATTTCACCACCTTCTTCCCAAGGGCCATGAATCAACCCTTTGTTTTATATCCCCACTGTCCCCCAGTCAGAGCACAGAGTCAGCCAGCACCACACCTGAGCCTGCAGCATTTCACACGCTGCAAATCAATCTCTGACACTTATAAAATTATCCCCCTGCATCTTGCTTGGTGCTTGTGTTCCTCAGCTGATTGTGTGTTTGCTCCTTCTGCTGGCAGATATAAATGAGTGCTGGAACTACCCCGGGCGCCTGTGCCAGCACACGTGTGAGAACACCCCTGGCTCCTACCACTGCACTTGTTCCTCTGGTTTCCGCTTGTCCTACGATGGCAAACACTGTGAAGGTACCAGACATTCTATTTCCATGGAGAAGAAGAAATTGCAGTGGGAATTAAGGGATTTCAGAGAAGGAGTTGAGGTGGAATATAAATAGAGTAAAACTTATGTGTGCTTAGGTTTGCAGATGTTCAATCAAACACAAACGTTCAGATGAGTGTCACAAAGTTTCTCCTCTTTCTTCCTTTCCCCACACACGTTTTGCTTTCAGATGAGAGAAAAGGAGAGCAGAACAAAGATAGAATAAGAGACTCTTCATTCAAATTTTCATAAAGGTGAAACTTGATAGAGACAAAACAAAAAAAACCGATTTTGAATTGAATGGAAATTTTTTGAGTTTCCATTACTTTTATAAGACAGCAATTACATATTTTTAGCCAGCTGTAACCCATAATGTCTGCATGTGTTTGTGCTTTCATTTCATATAGAAATGAAACTCAGGTGCAACAGTCATCCTCAGGCTTCCTGGCATCCTGCCTGGGGAGCAGGAGCAAATTGGGACAAATTTGTCCATCCTTACTCTGACCAGAGGGCAGCTGTTCTCAGGGGCAGGCTAAGGTGGAAGATGTTGTGAGCCATGTGTGTGGGTTTGTTTTTGGCTACAGATGTGAATGAATGTGATAACAGTCCCTGCAGCCAGGAGTGTGCCAACGTTTATGGGTCCTACCAGTGTTACTGCAGGCAAGGTTTCCAGCTGGCAGAGGATGGACACTCCTGTAAAGGTAAGGCTGCTGCTTCATGAGTCAAGGTAAACATGTTTTTCTGTGGAGCAGTAGGTGCTGGCTGACTCTCAGCAGCACCTGATGCTGTAGGTGATGCCTGAGGGTGATTGTGAGTTACAGAAGCTGCTAAATAAAGTAATTCCAGCTGTTGGATATAGAATGGATGGAACACACTTGTGTGACTATAGAAGAGCGTGGTTATTTTAATTTTTTCATGGGCCCAGAGCTTATGATTGGAAAATTTAGGTGGGGAGATCTGTTTGCCTGTGTTGCATCAATTAAAGCCTCCACTCAGCCACAGTTGAGTGAAGGTTTGCTCTTACTGCTGCTCCTGGTGAGTGAATGAGGAGCAGAGTGATCAGAATGGAGAAAAGAAGGGTTTTACCTGTTCATTTGAAGTTACCAACACTGACACATTGCAGAGTCTCTATTTAAGAAATGGTGAAGACTTCATGGCACAAGAAAGCCCTTCAAGAAATCCTAGAAGAGTTCTTTGCTGTGAGGGTGGGGAGGCCCTGGCACAGGTTGTCCAGAGAAGCTGTGGCTGCCCCAACCCTGGAGGTGCCTAAAGCCAGTTTGGATGGGGCTTGGAGCAACCTGGGATAGTGGAAGGTGTCCCTGGATGAGCTTTAAGGTCCCTTCCAACCCAAACCATTCTGTGGTTCTATGATTCCATGAATTAGGGAGGTATCAGTGAGTTTTACATTCAGACATGTCCTTTTTCCAGGAGTCCATATTACTTACAACCAGTATTTCTGAGAGCAATTTTATGTTCAGCATTTCAGGAAGCACCATCAGCACTCCTAGAGCAACATCAAACTTCCATGGTTGCATTTGTGTTTAGCAATGTATTAGAGATGTGTCAGAGGAGACTTTCCTTGTGTTCTACAGCCTCCCTTCCCAGGCTCCTGTTTTGCCTTGTTTCACATTTTGGTGCGTGTGTTTTGTCCCCAGATATTGATGAGTGCACCCAGAGTGCAGGAATCCTCTGTACCTTCCGCTGTGTGAATGTTCCTGGGAGCTATCAGTGTGCCTGTCCTGAGCAGGGATACACCATGGCAGCCAATGGAAGAACCTGCAGAGGTAACGAAGAGTTGAGGAACTGCAAGGATTGGGTCATGAATCCTTGGAATGAGCCATTATGGTTATTCAGTCAAGCCTCCATATTTTATATTAGTCACAGTTAAAAAGACAGCATTTGACTAAATTGCCAGATATTGGTATCTGCAAAGTCAGCTTTGTCCTGTGTTAGGAAAAAGTGCTGTGGCATCTGGGCTGTCAATGTGAGTTAATTGCTTAAATGAATTCCCAAGGGAGCCACTGCATCCTTCAAACTGGGGCACCTGATTACTCATGTGAGCTGTGTGTGCACCTGGCACAGCACCCACTGAGCTGGGTTTTAGAGGTGCCAGATGTAGAAAGCTGTGGCTTCATTATGAGCTGCAGTTTTCTGCCCCAGAAAACGGGGAGATTAAATGTTGGAGCTGTGATGGGAACTTGGCCAGGCAGCAGCCTGTCACCTAAGCTTAATTATGCTGGGATTAGTAAATGTTAGTGAAATGACAAGTATCCTCCCCTCACACACCCCTTTCCTCCAGAATCATAGAAATGTCCTCTGGGAGTGTGGTGGGTTTCATCTGGTGCACAGCTGTGTGGTTCTGAACTGAGCCCCCAGTTCCAAAGGATGCTCTGGCTGTGTAATGATGACGGAAGATCTGATTACCTTTGAATGCTCTGCACACATTCCTGCACTCGGTTACAGTAACTACCAGGCATTTCCTGCCCTCAGTTTTTCAGGAACCCTTTATGTAACTTTTGGTTATGCATCTCCTATGCTTGAATTCTCAGTGGTAAGGGCAGTGAATTTGCACTGTGTAAATCATGAGCAGCATGAATGTACTTAATCCTGACTTTGGAGCAGTGAAGCAGATTAAGTGACAATTAGAAGCCTTTAAAAATTTTTAAAATATTTTTAAATGTGTTTTAAAGTATGATTGCAGTGATATTTAAATTCTTACATAAAATTAACCTTTAGAAAACTGCAGCTGTAACTCTCCACAGGCTCTGTTTGGTTTTTTTCCTGCTAACTTTGAGTGCTGGCATGTTTGTTGCCACCTCTGCCAGCAGTGAGATTTGGGCTGAGAACATATTCCAGAGTTAATAGTTTGAGTCACTGTGTTCATCAGCCAGCACAGCTCTCCCAGGTAGAGTCACAGGCACCCAGGGTGCTCCAAGTGCTGGAGGAAGAGGACAAGGACATCCAGCCAGACCTATGGATGGCGCTTGTGTTGTTGGTGTGGTGTGAACCCTTCCTGCATTCTGCTCACCTGTGTGGAGAGGCTTCCCAGTGCACAGACTTGCCCCAACAGAAACCCTCAGAAGAGCTTTCCCAGGTGAAAAGCCAAGTGCTACATGCACCCTCCTTGGAGGGCACAGGTTTCCATGTGCAGAACTCAGCAGCTCTTGAACTGGTGTCTGGGCAGGCACTGGAAGGAGCCCCCTGGTTACATTCCCTCTTTTTGAGCTCTGCAAATCTGTAGTTCCAAGTCTGGGCTTAGACACCGAGGTCTGTCTGAAAACGTGGTTGGATTGATGTTGGCTGTGCTCAGCTCAAGGAGACAGTCTTGGTTTCCACCAGCTAAAGATCTGGCTCCAGTTGCTCATCATCTGACCAGTGCTTCAGAGTTACTGGTGGCACTTTCTTTGTACCTTTTGTTTCCAACAGACGAGCTGTATCTCATGGAACAGTCTCAACATATGGATCTTTTTTGGAGGAACTGCCTGTGGTATTTTGCAGTGCAGCCAAAGTGGTGCAGGGAGTGCTTTCATGACAGCGATTGCAATATGGAAGAGATTTTCCTTCCACCTTAGGGGCACTGCCGAGAATCAGCAAGGGATTTACTTCACTTTGATTCTCTCCTACTTCCTATTGTATACTTTTCTTTGCAAGACTTTTAAACCAGCCAGTGCAGTGTATGAGATCAGTTCTCATCCCAGGGGCATGGAGGGAGTGTGAGGTTATATTTTCCCTCTAGGATCTCTCTTCTGTGACAATTGGCAGAGCTGTAGGGCCCTACAGAGTGCATATGCCTTGTCTGTTAGCATTTATTTCATTTTAAAGCCTCCGTGCGTTGTCTAGACATTTGGGAGTACACAGTGTGACTGGAAGATCTTTGCCAATGTTTTCTGCTCAAGCTGGATCCTTGATACTGCATCTGGTTTTCAGCATTCTAAGGCCCATGGCTTGGGCCTGTGCATATGTGTTATTTAGGTAACCACATTTATGCCCTGGGCCATAAAGTGTCTTTGAGCTTTAAATGCTCTTTATTGCTTTCTGTAATTACATCTCATTATGGGGAGACATTTATATATATATCTTCAATTTTCCAACCTGTGTGCCTTGTTCTGCATTGTTGTTCCTGAGTTCCCATGTTTCACAATAGTCTTGTGGAGCCCCCCTCTCCTGCATTGTGCAGTACAACTGTGATCACTTTGCTTTATATTTGCTTTAAATCCAGGTTTAATTTGGTTGCTCTGCTTTAATCCAAAGCACCCTCAGGCACAGGTACATTCTTCTAACACAGCCCAGCTTTCTCCATTCTCAAAAAGTCAAAGAGAAGGTCCTGTTGGCTTTCAGAATGGGTTGGTTGTATCCTGGTGGGGTTTATTCCTGAGGGATAGCTTTTGTTGCAACGGGTCAATGTGTAGTCAGACACAAGGGATCCCTCCATCCCTTCACCCATCCACACCAGAGTATGTTTGCTCTTTAGGGGGAAAAGGCCCCCATGCCAACTGAGGGATGGGGGATGTTTTTTTCCTTGGGATTTGTGGACATTGTACAGCCTCATCCTTGAGGGAAGAGCCCTTGTGCTCACACAGGTTCCACAGTGAATGAGCCATTTATAAACGTGGCCTCCTTTGATCAAGGGCTGTCCCTTGTGCTCCAGGGTTTGCACACAGGGTCCACACCATGCACAAATCCATGGCTCTGCTGTTGGAAACCAGTTGGATTTTTCCCCAGCCATGGAGCTGACACACATGTATTGAGCTCTTGCTGGCTTAGAAACCCCTCACATGACCCAGGCAAGCTCTAAGAATGAACCTGGAGTGGTTCAAGGAGCACCAGTGACCTGTGAAGCCGTAAAAATTGGCCCATCACTTTCAGGAATCTGGTTAAAATGTAAATTCCATCAGAACTGTGGGAAGCTTACACAGCTCTGGGCTGGTCTGGGACGTTCAGGGTTCCACTGCCTTAAGCTGCTGCACCTTATCACTTAAGTGTTTGCTTTCAGCCTGGTTTCTAATATTAGTGACAACACATCTCTGACACCCCAGGAGCAGGGAGAACATGGCTACAGAGGCAATTCAGTCTAGATGTTCATGTTTGGTTTGAGCCAAACATGTTCATGCTTGGTTTTTATTGCAGTGGGAAGTGGGATCTCTGGGTTTGAGAAGTTTTTTTACCTTCTCCTGTTCTCCACTGAAATGAACCCCCTATGTTCCTCAGAGGTGTGTGGGTGAGGACAGCTAGGCTCACATGAGAGTGCCAGTCCCAAAGTACAGGTAAAGCTGCACAGTTGCCCTGCAGTAGGAGGCCAGCCCTGGCCACGTGCTGGGTGACTGCAGCTGGATTTGTCCTCTGCCAAGTAGGGGAGGGACTGTCAAACACCATGGAAAGGCTGACAAGCTGGTTGTAGGGTAGAGTGGCCTCCCTTGTTGATTACACATGTTGCCAGGTGGGTCTGTTATCTCTTATTAACTGATAATGTCAAGGAGGGAAGTTTTTTTCCACAGAAGATGTTTTAGATGTAGAGGAATTGTAGCAGAATTGTAATCAGTGTGGTTTACCCTGTCCCTCCAAATGCCAGCAAGTGTCTGTACACAGGGAGGGATCTGACACACCTCACCTGGATGCGCATTTCCCACCCCAGGTGTTTCCTGGGGGCCCCCCAGGTACTGAGGAGGTAACACACAGTGACTGGCACTGGGGACAAGAGCCCTCACCTGCAGAGCCAAGCCCACAGACCCACAGTCTCATAAGTCCTTCACAGCCCATATACTGTTACTAGTTCTTATTTTGGACTTACAATGTCTTCTTGTTTTTTCTCCTTAGATATTGATGAGTGTGCAATAGGAACGCACAACTGTTCAGCTGCAGAGACTTGTTACAACATCCAGGGCAGCTTCCGCTGCCTGTCCTTCGAGTGTCCTTCCAACTACAGAAAAGTGTCTGACATGTGAGTGTGGCCTTTGGAACCACAGCAGCAGCCAGGCCAGTGGCTGTGGTGTTATGTGGAGCTTAGTTTGTGGGTGCTGGAGGTGCCCAGAGCTCTAAGAAGCTGCTTCAGTACCTGGAGCACATAAACATTCCACATAGGGAATTTGTGTCTGGATATCCTTCCTTCTTCCAAGCCCTGTTTGCTCTCCAACAGCTGCTGGAAGAGCAGCCATCAGAGCCTGCAGCCCTCCTGCTGCAGCTCTAAAAAGGCTCTGTTTATAATTAAGTTTTTAAAAAGTAAGATCCTCTGTGGTGCTTCTATCACAGCAGTAGCTGCCAGGCTGCTCAGAGCTCCACTTTTACAGTGGGTTTGGGGCTCCCTGCTTAATATCCAGATTGTAGTTTCTCAGGGATTGTTCAAACGTTGGAGGGGATCAGGATACTGAACTTGCCAGGCCACAGGGTTCTGGGAAGGGCACACCCTGCAGCCCCTCAGCACCCGGGGCTTGGGAGCCCCAAAATCTCCTCCCCCCCTTCCTGCCTCAGTGCTTTGGGAACCCATATTTAGTTGTTTGTGACTTAAAACATACTTTTGCTGCCTTATAGAGTTGAGCAACTTTGCCAATTGAGGAGCCCTTTGAAAGGGTTTTTAGTCTTATTTTCTTGGAGCACTGTCCCAGCCCTGTGCTGTCAATGGCTCCTCTTCCAAGCTCATGCTTTGCTGCATGACTCTGGCTCTTTCTTTGTGGAGCTTCCCAGCACAGCTCCCCACATCCATGATCCTTTCCTTACATGCAGTGCTCTGACAGTGGTATCATTTACAAATGCTTTATGGGCACTGGAAAAACAGAACAAAGAGAATCTGCTGAGCTGGAAGGGACCCCCAAGGACCATCCAGTCCAACTCCTGGCCTTGCACAGCCCCATCCCCAACAGTCCCTCCCTGTCCCCAGAGGATCATCCCAGCCCTCCTGGAGCTCTGGCAGCCTTGGGGCTGTGCCCACTGCCCTGGGGAGCCTGGGCAGTGCCCAACCACCCTCTGGGCAAAGCAGACCCTTGGCCTGAGCTCCAACCTGCCCCTGCCCTGACACAGCTCCAGCCCATTCCCTGGGCTCCTGGCCCTGGTAATCCCATACTGAAGTTGGGGACTCTGGTTTGTCTAATAATTTACAACACTCTGAAGTGTTTTCCTGCTGTTCCCTGGATACTGAAGGTGCTTCCTGTCTCCTTCCTCAGGAGGTGTGAGCGCATCAACTGTTTTAATTACCTGGACTGCCAGAACACCCCAGTGAGAATCACCTACTACCAGCTGAACTTCCAAACCAACATCGTGGTCCCCGCTCACATTTTCCGGATCGGCCCCTCTCCTGCCTACGCCGGGGACAACATTGTCCTCACCATCACCAAGGGCAACGAGGAGAATTTCTTCAGCACCCGCAGGCTCAACTCCTACACAGGCATCGTGTTCCTGCAGCGGCAAGTCAAGGAGCCCAAAGACTTCTTGTTGGATGTGGAAATGAAGCTGTGGCGGCAGGGAACATACACCACTTTTCTTGCCAAAATTTACATTTTCATCACAGCTCACGCGTACTGAGGCCTGTGCTGACGTTGGATTTTATTGGTGCTATGCTCTTTACCTGTTCTACCAAAGCTTAATACTGTTGAACTGGCATTTAATGTATCTAGCCTTTATATTATTTTTCTATCATTGCTTTTAACTTTTTTTTATTGGTTGTGTAAATTAAGTTAATTTTGATCTTTTAATGTTTTGTTTTCTGTGCACCATCATTTGCCAGCAAACCAAGGAAGGGTTAGAAAGGCAGCACATCCATTGTGTTGAATGCTGGAACCTTTTCCTATCAGATATTTGTAGGTGTAGTCACCTCTGCAGGGTATTGCACTAGAGAGGGAAGATGTTCACGTGGGAGTATCGGGAAAAAAACATGCAGTGATTTCTCTTTCTGACACAAAGTCATGGTTTGGCTGAGCCTGGGACTTCACTGGGGCTGAGATGCTGTGTCAGGGACTGTGTACACTGATGGTCAACCCACCTCCTGGGACCAGGTTATTTCCCTCCTTCCAACTTTCATAATATGTTGCCTTAAAATATATATAAATAAAAGAAAACTCCACCAGTGAAAAAGCCTATGGATGAGTCTTGCTTTAGTAGGAACTACTCATATGTTAAATATTTGCAAGACTGAGGCCTTAACAGAATGTTGTGCTTTAGGGTAAAATCTCACATTGCATTTTTAGTAGTTGTCTTTAGAGGTGCTGGGGTTCCTCTAGTCCTCATTCTATTATATATAAGTGCATTTAATTCCATCCAAATGGAAATTATGAAATAATCCTTACTGCTTCTTATTGCTGTGCCACTGGGGAGTCACTTGAAGTTTTAAACAGACAAAAAGAGAAGTTTCTTCTCTGCTTCAGAAGAATTCCTTCAGTTGCTAAAAGAGGAAAATGCCAGTGAAACTGGAAAGTTGTAGTTTTCCTCTTAGAAAAGAGCACAACCAAAGTTTTCAGCTGCATTTCCTCTGGTTTTCAGGAAACTGGATGAGGTCCAAAGCTGGAGGCCAGATCTGGCAAAGTGTCACATAAGCAAAGTATTTGTTAAGATTTAGAGAAGAACACCAGAATTTCTTTGCAGCTGCTTTCTTTTTTTTTCTCCCAAAAGTCTCCAGTGTTGCAATTTTCTGAGCTTTCTTTGTTCCAGCTATAATTCTGCAAGTTGTTTTGAAGGAATAGCATATCTACAATATACTGATGTCAACTACACTGTTTAATACAGTCCCAGGTTGGATGGAACCTCAGGAATCATCTGATCCAACCTTTCTTGGCAAAATAATTGTTCTTTTCTGCAGTCAGTCTTACTTTGCTCATTGTATACACACACAAAAAGAGGAGAAACCAAATCTTGTGGCTTTTTCTGCCATAATCAACAAGTTTATTATATTGTAAAAGATTTGTTTGAACTGCATCTAAAAATCTTGTGAACACCACCTACCTGGTTAGAGGAAATCCTCTGTATTCACTATGTCTCCAGGTCAGTTCTATCACTTCAAGTCACTTCTTTAATTTGGACTTTCTTAAAAATGATAAAGTACAAATCTTTCTGTACCTGAGATCATAAAGTCCAATCAGCAGGGAACAGTTACTGCTGTTCCCCAGCTGTAAAATCAGGGATACGTGTGAGCTTGCAAACATCAAGCTTTTCTTCGGTGTTTTTTTTTGTAAAAGAGGTCTTCCATCCATCTATTCTGTCCCATAGTTAACAGTTTCCTAAGTGTTTAGCAGGGAAGTACCAGCTGAGAAACACATATTTATGCCATTTGTCATTTCATAATTCATATCCTACAGCTCCAGGCCTGGCCCAGTGGGGCCACGAGTCCAAGAGCCTTTCAGATCCATTATCCAAGCCCATGTTAAGTGAGGATCCATTTCTCCAGCCCCTGGTGGGGCACATCAAGAGTCACTGAAACCCAGAGTTTTCCATCAGCATTAGGGTTTGATTGAGTATAAATGATATTCAGGCCTCGACAGCCCTTCTTGTCAGAGAACAAATGGACAAGTCATTTGTTACTTGGAGACCTTTTGCTGACTAAACCCAGCCATAGTCAATCATATTAAGGATCTGGCAGTTTGTAGCACCAACTCTTCATTTTCTAGACAGGTAATTGATGAAGAAAGTTTTAGGAAAGGCTTTGCATACTATTATAAGGAAAATGCAGCGTTAGGAAAAAAGTTGTCTTTGTCAGCACTGTGTTCATAAACTGTTCAAAAAGGTTGGGAAGAGTTGCTCAGAGCAACTGGCCAGAGCAAAGGAAAGGATTACAGTAGGTAACTTCACATTCTTCTGCTTCCCAAATAACCAGAGGAATGGTTTTTTACCCCTTCCAAACCCAAAGTCTTCACCGTGTCAGTTTTAGTGGCAGCTGCACTATGTCTTTTGCTCTTTCATGCTTGAACTTGGGCAGACACACCAGCACAGCCCTCTGACCAGGAAGGAGGTCCAATGGCTTTGGACTGGAATTTTAGTCTCCTTCAACTGATCTGGGTCCTAGAAGGCCCAGTCCCCTTCTCCAGGAATGCAGTTTCCACTTTATTTGGCTGAGTAACCTGGACAGAGGATGAGGGTGTGTATCCACGTGCACAAGAGGTCTCAGTGGAAAGAGTTCAGGCCTGGTCTCTACCTTTATGGCCTCTTATACTTTCTTAAAACAGCAATAGCTTTCCTGAATTCCCTCGTGAACAGCTTTCTTCTCTGAGTTTAATAGCTTTCATTTATTCCCTTTATTTCTTCATGCTCACCCCACCCCTTTGCCTGGTGAGGTGAATTAACTCATCAGGAAGACAACAGCTGCAAACCTGATAAAGAACTGCAGCAGGCCTGGGGCATCTGATTCTGTATGTGTAAAAACTCAGATTATTGGTGTGTTCCCCAAGATGGAAATGGCCTTGCTTGTGACCTGCCTGGACAGCTGAGCTTTTGCAGGTTACTTACTCCTGCCTCCATGAAATCTGACCTCTCTGCACTCTGCTGTTGTGTTCCTCGGGAGATTCAGTGATCCCAGAGCCGGAGCAAGACCAAATGAGTCATTTGAAGCAAAAAGAATTGTGATTCTGTGTGTTTGCTGGAAATTTAAATGGGTCATTAAAGAAACATCAAGTTTTCTTTTGACTGGAATGTACATAACATAGAATTGAAACAGCAGTGCATGGGTGAGAGTGATGTTTTTACGTAATACTTTAAATTGTTCCCTTTCTGCACCAGGGAGGAGGTATTTTACAATCTCTTTTATGTAATGTGGATCTATGTGGATCTCTGCAGGTGCTGGCTGGTCCATGCCAGCATTCCTTTGTGAGCCTGATGTAGGGGAAAGACATTGCATTGCTCAGCTTGGGCCTTGCTCCTTCTCCTCCCACTGGAGAGCAGGGCAGGGCTCCCCATCACAGCAGAGTGAGCTGTTAACTGTCACAGGCCCAAATTCTCACATTACCTCCAAACCACAGACTTCATCCACTTTTATTTCTCTATCTTCATATGAGTTATTCGGTCTAGTGATTCAGGACAGAAGCAGATTTCAGACATATTTTAGGGCTGGATCATCCCTTGAGGTTGAAGCTGTAATAAAGGCTGTGCTACAGTAATGTTTTAATGTCAGAGCCTCCTCTGCAAAGCTCCTGCTCATGGGGCCTCTGCCATGTCAGAGAGTGAGGGAAGAGCTGAGCCATCCCCTCCTCACCCCTGTTCCCTTGGGAAGGTCTCCTGGGGGAGGCAGCTCCCTGGCAGACAGGCTGTCCCACAGACCTGCCTCCCACTGGGGACTGTTAGTCCCATTCATTTGCCTTTATTTCCTTCATCTTTGCCTTGCTCCCATCCGTGCCAGGAGGAAGAGAAAGTGCCAGACATGGAGAATTCGGATTCTGGAGTAAAAATAGATGTTGGGGTTAAATAAAAACTATATTCACACTTTCAGTGTTCTCTGCATCACAGAGATGTTCCTTTTTGAATTGAACATCTATTGAAAAGCAGGATTTAATTATATCCAGTTTAATGATGTGGAACTGAAATCACAAACTCAAACCTTTTGTCTTCTAAAGCCAATTCTTTCTCTTGCATGTTCTCTACAGAGAGCAGTCAGAGTGTGGGACTATTCCAGAACTTTGGAGCCCTTTGGATAAGCTGTCCCCTTCAAGGGCTCCTGCCTGATGTCCCCTGGCATGTGCAGCTGGAGGAGCTGGCTGGTGGCACTGGGCCAGCTTGGTGTCACTCCTTGTCCTGAGCCTGCCCATGGGCTCCTCTCATCCCTGCTGGCACCGTGGGAAGGATGGATTTTTCCACTTGCACCCCTGTGCAGAGGCTTGTTTGGCCTGGGGGCTTTTCCAGGGAAGGCAATGGCATTGACTTCCTCTGAGCTGAGACTCCAGTTATGGTGGGGTTAAAAATGACAACATCTGCTGTGAATTTTCTTTTTTTAGCCAGGTTTGGGGAGGAAGAGGATACCACTGTGGTGCCCTGCATGCTGTGATGGGAGGAGTGGGAGGAGAGTCTTTGTACTGCTCTGTGTCTTCTGTGTGGTGGCCAAGAATTGTGTTAACACCATAAATCCACAGCAGCATGTTTTAATTGCTTGGAGCATGGGGTGGGGTAATGGGATGGAAGGGCTGAGCTGGTGATGCTGGGATGGGGGAGCTGCTGTGGCAGAAAGGGCTTCTGATCTCCCAGACTGATCCCAGCACGGAGGGACAGGAACCCGGGGCTCACTCTGGGTGAGTAACTGGCCTCAGGTGGGACATCTTGTGATCCAGGGCCAGGTTAGTCAACATAGAATGAGGAGAGAAATGGAATAAATTCTGTGCAGGGTTCATGAGATTTGGTTCATTGATTATGGTCTGTGACTGAAGCATTAAACCAAATCTCCCAGAGAGATGCTGAGTTCCTGAGGAGAAACAGATTGTGGAAAGGACCATCCGAAGGAGTGTTCCCTATAGAACAAGTGAGGAATGCTATCCTCTTTTGGAGGGGTAAAATATCTAAAATCTAATTTTGTTTAGGAATAATAGTCCACTGTGCAGAGTATTAAATTCTTCTTTGGGCCACCATTTCTAGAAAGTTGTTATAAAATATAGTAGTAGTAGTTGATCCAATGTAAGGAAAATACATCCAAAATGGAGACAATAAATTCCTTGACAGAATGGGGACATAAATTCCTTGACAGAATAGGAGATGCCTTTCTCTCTCTGTTGATGAGGTGCCTTGCAGCCACACCACTGGGCTGCTCTGCAGAGAGGGGTTTTGGCTCACTCTGATCACAGAATTACTGGTTGCAGCCAGATGCACCATAGAAGGGGATAGATCCTCCCCAGCATTGGTAGCCAGGATACAAATGTACATGGAATACTTTCAGTGTGGGAAAAACCCTGGTAGTCTTCACTGGAGGACACTCGAGGTGGAGCATTGCCATTTCTGGAGTTTGAGTAAACCATGAAAACCAGTGGGACAGGACTGATAAACTCAAGTGATCTGTTGAAGGTTCCACACCATGATGACAAATTTGATGAGAAAGCAAAAGCTCTGACCAATGGAAAGAGAAGCCCTTGTTGTGGCTGGGAGACCAAACAGGAAATTTCCACTGCCTGGAATATCAAATGGACACATTGAGGTGGTCTCACATGAGCTTGAATATGGAGAAGATGCCCACTGACCTTCTTGTGCTGGGATGGTACAGCCCAGACCCCAAACTCATTTTGGGATAGATGAGGTTACACTTTCCTGTGCTGGCATGGAAATATCCCAAGTATCCTGGAGCTAAGATGGAGCAGCTGGTGCCACACTGGGGCTGCAGCCACCAAAATGTAAAATCAGGGTTTTCTTCTTTTGTGGACATTCTTCACAGCAGCTCTGTAAGTGTAATCCCTGTTAATTTTGGCTGCAGAGGTCTCTGACAGTAAGTCCTGCCACCTTCCAGTTGCATTCACATTAACCAGGAATATTTCAGTGAGAGTTTCAGGTTGACTAATGTAAAGTTCTGGTCCTGGAGTAACACTGCAACATGGTGTGGAACTATTCCTATGAGTAAGGGAAGGACTGTGCCATCAGCAATCACCAGTGCCAGACCATAATAACCAACCTCTCCATTGTAGGCCCTTGTCTAACACAGATTTAGGGGACATGTGCAATGTTTTAACATGTCATGTCATGCTCAACCCAACATAAATGGCCAGAAGGTGCTGTGGTTTTTTTGTTATCACTCATATTTGATTGTCACTGGAACTGGGAGGGCACAAGTGTGGAGTTCAGTCACTGACTTTAGGAATTCCCAAAGTCAACATAACGCTTTCTGTGTTTGCAAACCTGGGAAATGTAGGTATTTATAAATTTTTCTGGTGCACACAGACTGTCCTGTGCTTCCCTGTGTATTGAACAACATTGCTCTCATCTCTGATTCACACAGACAACATCCTGCATTCTCTGTTTGTACAAAACCAGCAGCTACTGATGGGAGCAATTCCATTACCTGAGAAGGCTTGAGAGCTCCACTGGCATTTGGGAGAGCTGGAGTCTGTGCGGAGCTCTGTCCAAACCCAGGTAACTGGGTGTAAACACATAACAAAAAACGCAGCCTCAATAACCTTGGAAAGAATGATTTCCTGAGAAAAACCACTTAATATTCTCACTAAAGTTTTCCACAGGTTCCCAACAGCTGTTGATGCAGAGCTCCACTGAAGTGGATGGGCTGAGTGAAGTGAAGGCACAGCTTTAATCACAACTTCATTTTCCTCTGGGGAGAGGAACAAAGACACAAATGACACGTGCTTGGATCACATCTGGAAGATGCTGAAGTGATGAAGGCCACTTAAAAAAGTTATTACTCCATGTAGGTATCTCCACTTTGGTTCAAAAACATGTGTTTCCACTAGAAAATCAAGTGCTCAGAGGAGGGTGAAGGCCAGGGCTCCAGTGTGGGAGGACACTCAAAGCTCCCAGACTGTGCCCTGTGGGGCTCCCCCACCTTGTGTCAGCCTTGCACTGTGTGAAGGGGCTGTAAGAGGAGTTTGGTTGTTGGTGCTTGAACTTTGGGAGTTTTTCTTTCTGTGTTTAGTGGTTTGGAGTTGTGAGAGTCCAGGGAAGGAGGCAGTGGGTGTTCCCAGCTCTGCCATGGGTGTGTTGAGCAGGTGACCTGCACCTCCCCTGGATAGTCTGAGTCCCTGGGCAGGTGGTGCGGAGTTGATTTTTACATGTAGTATTGACCCTTTCAGGATCCTGAAAGCCTTTATCAGCCTTGCTTCACAGCTTTCCCACACTTGGAAACCCCTGGAGTTCACAGTCTCATTTGTAACTTTTGTACCTTTAACCCCCCAACCTTCTCCATCGCTTCCTGTTGCAAATTCCACTCCCAGCCTCCCCTCCCCTGCAGCTCCCTCCCTTGGGTTCCCTTGCTCTTACCCCACTGCTAGGAGATTTTTCTTTCAACACTCCTCTGCCTTTGAAAAGGGCACAGGTCAAAAAGAGAAACATCCAAAAATCCATCAGCCCTTTTCATTGGTGCTGAGAGCCTGCCCCAGTGTTGGGACTGGCAGTGCCTTGGAGCTGCCAGGCCACAACCTCAGCAATAATATTATTCTAAATTAACCTGGCTTTAAACTGAGCAGGTTTGGAAGGCTCTGTGCACCTCTGAGACTTCAGAGTGTGTTGTTGAATGAGCCTTCTGGGAAATCACCAATAAAGGGTGATTTATATTTTTCCAAATTCCACTCTTTGTCTCCTTTTTTTTTTTTTTTAAGGCATTATGTTTCATTCTTTTTTTGGAATGTTTTTGTAAAAATGTAGAATTTCATGTTAAATATTTGTTCCCACATGTTTGTCATGTTAGTTTTTTTTGGAAAGGGTATTGGAATTCTCAGTTTATGTCCTTATGCATCATCTTCACCCTAGGAAACAGTGTGGTGGGCAGTGCTGTGGGGGTGTCTGGCCTGATCCACAGCTGGGGCTGGAGTAGTTCAGCCAATTTTGGGCCCATTATGACCTCAGACCTTGGGTTTATTCTGTTTTTTTTGGTGGTGTTATGGCTGACAGTGTGGAACAGTGGGGGTGGAGATGTCCATATAAAGCAGGAATTTAGTAACAGTTGGGTCATAAGCTGGTTACAAAAAAGAGACAAATGGCAGAGAGATTTCTTCTCTTTCACATGCTGGCACTGGGAGACTTTGAACAGCACAGGACCAGCTGTTACCTGCACACACTCTCCCCAAACCTGCCAGTTGTCAGTGATGAATTTTTCCATTTATCCCCCCACTAGATTATTTTACAGGTCATTATATTTCCCTGTCCAGGCAGGACAAGCCATTTTTGAATGCAGATCCCAGTGTTTCATTTTCTCTGTCGTATGTTGCAATTTCCTCTTCAGAATCAATAGTGTAGAGATTTGCAGGCTCATTTTCTTTCCACACTGATCTAATTAGTTAATAAAATAATAGTCTCTCCCTCCCTCCTCCTCCTTGTTCTCCCCTCATTTCTCATCTTAGCCACTGAAGAACTATTTCCTCTGTTCTCACACAAAGTAATGCATTTACACTTGCCACAGAAGTTCAGAGATACCACAAATATATTTTTCTTATGCTGGTAATTGCTTTTCTTGTTCATTAGTTGATCAAAGTGGAGGAAATCGAGCGGGGGCGGTCAGACTAAATAATAAAAGTTTGGAGTAGAACTGGGCCTGGAGCTTTCTTGGAGATATTATTTTATTTTCCAAAATGTTCAGGCTCTGCACAGGGCTGCTGATACATGTGTAGTATCTGTGAAGTAGCTCCTCCATGGTGTAAAACAAGGCGTGTGCAGCTCTGTTGCCTCCACCAGCTGCTCCACTGGGACCACGGTGTTTCTCCAAACTGTAAATCAAGGCTTTGGCCATGCTGGCATCTGAGGGAACATGGAGCTCTAACACAGGCCTGTCTCACAACCAAGCCAAAGCATTTTTTCCACCTAGAACAGCCTTTTTGTTTCACCTGTCCTGCAAAACACACAGGTTGTGAGGAAGAACTGGGCAGTTGGGGCTTGGGGGTTTTGGTTTTTGATTTGTTATTTTGTTGTTTCATTTTTTAAAAGGGTGAAAGTCAAGACCATCTTCCATGTTTTCTGGCACTGCTCTTGTTTGGAAAGCTTGTATGGAATGTGAAACTGAAACTCTGGATTAGCGTAAACATTTTAAGGTCTTTCATCAAATCTTTTGCACTTACTGTCAATGCATTTCATCCTCAATGCTGTTTAATGAGGTTTGGCTGTTACTGGAGAGACAGACAGTCAGAAGTTCACTTTTGCTTCATTTGGGTTTTTGTGGGTGTTTTCCCCCCCCTCCTGTGTCCGGCTCCAGGAGCTTTGGCAGATTTTCTTGGCTCCAAGAGTTCCGAGACAAACCAGTTTCTAGATTTCTCCTTATTTGGAACAAGTGCCTTTATCACTGTTGCCAAGAATACCCTGCACTGAGTGGCAAAGGGCCAGGAGCTCACCACAATCTCCTGGAGGACTGAAATTCCCAGAGGAATCTGGGCTGGGCTGAGCAGCCTCTGAGGGAAGGTGTGGACAGCCTGTGTGCTGTCCTTCCTTCTCATCTCATAAATACCATTTTCACCAAAATGCTGGTGTCTTTGATAATCCTCACTTTTTAGTTTGATGCTGAGATGAAAGATAACTTTTTAGCTCAAAGCTTGGGGTTTTATTTTAGTAGAAGCTTCCTGCTCCTTAGTGGCATTTAATCATCTCAAGATCCATAGTACATGTAAAGTCACACAGAAATGTGGGAGGTGATCTAATTTGCTTTTAATTTCTTGGAAAAGTGTTCTGGAAATCCTCTGAAACAGGGTTTTTATGAGCTTCCTGTTGAAACTACTACTGTCCTGAATTCTTGTACTGAAAAGGGGAATCTTGGAAACATCAAACTACTTGATTCAGAAGAAACGAGGAAAAGTGTTTGAAAATGTTAAAATTCATTTATTGGAAGAGAAGGTGGCATTAAAATAGTCTTAATAATTCCAGGTTGCTCAGTGTTTAATTTTGAGCATGGAGGAAGCCAGTTTTGATGGCCTGACTCGATTTTGGTTGGGTTTAGGATGTCTGTGACCTGCATTTGGATGTATGAACAAAGTATTTTTCTATGGATATCCTGGAAAAGCACAAGGAAAAATCACATCTGATATATTACTACTGGCACTGACAAACTTGTAACAGGGGTGAAATCAGTGCAGTATTTTTACTTTAAAGAGGAAAAGCAGAAACACCTGGGAATAGGTTGGATCTCTCAGCACTCTTGATCTTGGCTTTCCTTGGTGTGTGGAAGAAAGGCAGGAGAAGAAAAAGTGCTCCCTGGGATTGTTCACCTGATCATTATCAATTTGCCAGAGAGGACCACCATAAATGTAGGAACCACAGAAAAAGGGAAACAAGTGAGTGGGGGGAATGTCACCCGTGGAAAAAAAGACTTTCTTTAAAGTGCAGTTGGTAAAAGCAACAGCTGCAGTAGTTGAGTGATCCCAGCCCTGCTGTCAGCTAATGCCCAGCTAGCAGGCATAATAAATGTTCCAAACTGGCCTTAGCAGTGCAAAATTTTAAGGACTCTACACCAACAAATGGGATGGTTCATAACCTACTTTTAATTAGCACCAGTGAGGGCAGCAGCACCGCTCCAGGCACTTCCATTCCTGCTGCTGTGCCCAAATTTGCCAGTCACAAAGGGGAGAAATGCACAACACAGGGGGATGAGCTGTTCCCCAGTCAGTGTGATGGTGAGGAACACATCAGACACTGAGTACTGGGACAGACAGGCTTTTTGGAGGCTTCCCGCTGGGGAGAGTTGAAAAGTACCACTTTGGGAGCTCACTGCCAGGAATCACATCCTGCAAACCTTCAGTGGTGGTGTTTAACATGGATC
This sequence comes from Neodrepanis coruscans, assembly GCA_013400695.1. NCBI lineage: Eukaryota > Metazoa > Chordata > Aves > Passeriformes > Philepittidae > Neodrepanis > Neodrepanis coruscans. The sequence goes on along the minus strand of VYZS01071211.1, from coordinate 19,334 downwards.
AGTGGATGCAGTTTGGTTCTGGGCTTTTGGCAACATTTATCTATAGACTTGCATGAAGTCATCGAGCAGGGCTTAAAAATGGAGCACAGCGAAACTCCCCCTTGCTGGAAGCTGGCAGGAACAGAAGGGAGGGATATTTTTGAGTCTCTGAGTGCAGGGCTTTGATGGGGGAGCAAACTGGCTCTGATGGTGTAGAACAGACTGACATAAAGCCGTAGAAAGGAGCCAGAAGGGTGGGTGGATCTCGCTGGTGCTCCTGATTATGAGCGTGGCTGGCATTTGCAGTGGGAGAGCACAGGGCCAGTGGGCTGGGAGAGACTGGGCTGCCCCAGGGAGCAGCCTTGGGATTTGCTCCTGCTTTGCTCTGCCTCACCTGCAGTCTTGGGGCAGCTTGGGGCACTGTTATGTAAAAAAGATATTGATCCATTACAGAGTGTCCAAAGGAGGGAATGAAGGTGGGGAAGGGTGTGAGGAGCAGCTGAGGGCACTGGGTGTGTTGAGGTGGAGAAGAGGAGACTGAGGGCAGAGCTCAGTGCAGGGACACCTTGGTGGGGAGGGGCAGAGGAGGGGCAGGGACTGAGCTCTGCTCTGTGGGGAGCAGGGCCAGGAGCCCAGGGAATGGGCTGGAGCTGTGTCAGGGCAGGGGCAGGTTGGAGCTCAGGCCAAGGGTCTGCTTTGCCCAGAGGGTGGGTGGGCACTGCCCAGGCTCCCCAGGGCAGTGGGCACAGCCCCAAGGCTGCCAGAGCTCCAGGAGGGGTGGGATGATCCTCTGGGGACAGGGGGGACTGTTGGGGATGGGGCTGTGCAGGGCCAGGGGTTGGACTGGATGATCCTTGTGGGCCCCTTCCAATTCAGTAGATTCTGGGATTCCATGAAGGGATGCCATCTCCTGGCCATCTGTGCTTGGCAGAAAGCTCGTGATCTCTCCTGGGAGCACAGGCTGTGTTTGTCTGTGACCTGTCCTTTACATTTGGGTGGTGGCACGGCTGGGACAGGGACCAGCTGGGAACACTGAGTCCCTGGGCTTCCCTTTCATTGGTGCTGAGACCTCCATACATGCCCTGGGCAGTGCATAAGGGAATTGCTCTGGATAGAAATTGCACCTTTCTGGCAGGTTGCTGCAAAAAGCAGAAAATGGTTTGAGTGTAGAAGAAGCCTCGTTGGCCAAAAGGCCCCTCCTACCTTCTGCCCTCTGTGAAAACCTGAGGAGACTTCACTCAGGGGAGCTGTTCTGGCTTTGGGCTTTCATGAAGCTGCTCTGCCCAAAGGACAGTGGCATCTCCTTGGAAAGGACCAAGGTTTAAGGCCTTGTGCAGCTCCAGCCCCAGCATGACTGGACAAATCAGCTAAAATCTCTCTACCTTTCTTTCCTCTCTAAAATGGGAATGATACTGTGCCTTAACCTACACTACATGAATAAAAGGTCTGATTTATGTATTTTTCCAGCTCTAATAAAAATAAATGCTACCTAAAATATTAGCTTAGGACATTTCCCATTGCTTTAGTTTTTCTTATTTCTTTTTTGGAAGGAACTCAAACTAATTTTGTTACACTCACCAACTCTTTACCTCTTATACTCTTTTAACTCCTTTTTTTTTTTTTTTCTAGTAAAAGATTTTTTTTTAGGATTTTAGACTGAATTTACTGTACATGTATTGCACTGAAACAACTGGTAACTTTTCCTTGTGCCTCCTCTGAGAGCTGGGTCCTATAAATAGAATTTCACATGGCAAGTTTATAATCCCCTTTCTCTGTCGTCTCTGCCAACGGTTTTAGGTATGGAAATGAGGTTAATATTCATCTAAAAGCATAATTTATATGGAAACTCTTCTCTACTGAAGTGTACCTTGTCCCACGTTGCTGTGGGAGGGGTGAGAAGCAGTGATGGGCAGCAGCTTCATCCCTGGGAACAGATGGAAGGTGCAGAGCAGACATCTTCGAGAAGAGCTGACATTTTAAGCACTCTGAAGTCTGCAGAGAGGGATAATGTCGCTCCTGAGACATAATGATATACTTGGAAAAGCAGACAGGCTTTACAGCATGCAAGGTGAAAAAGCTTTTTGAGCCTGAATGCTTCTCTTTTTTCACCAGTCTATCCTTACATGCAATAGAGATATTATCTCTTCCCTCAAACCTTGTCTTGCTTGTACCTCACATCCAAAATTACCCTGACAGGATTTGACTTGCTAACCAGCTTTTCCATCCTTGGTACTGATGTCTGCTTTTTCCCACCTTTAAGGCAAGATGTATGGCCTGGACCTGTGGCAGAGGATAAAGAGAGCAAGGGTTTATTTGCTGCCCTCTTGGCTTTTACTGATGAATGTTTATTTATCCATCAAGTTGGGAGAAGCAGACATTTGTACTGTGTCCTAATTTAGATTAGGGATATCCTAAGTACTGAATAATAATGGCATTGTTTGTTATTAGGTTTTAAGTAACAGGAATGAGTAAATAATAAGACAATATAAATATAAATCTACTTAATTATCTGAGCCTGAAATGCCAGGCAATGATAGAAAATCTAGAAAAAAAGAAACCCATGTGAATTACCAACATCAGAGAGACTTCAGAAAGAATCTGGCTCTTATTAAATTTAAATGGGTTGAATCCTGCATCTCCTCAGTGCTGAGGAGAGGTTTGTCCAAGGATTTGAATGGACTACACCTGATAAACAGTGACAGAGGGGGTGACAAATGCAATATGTTGCTCATAGGGACAGGCAGAGATAGGACGGTAAATGATGGGAGCAGACCTAATGATTTATTTGCAGAAGAACTGAGAACCATTCAAGCTCCAACTCAGTGTAAGCTGTGAGTTGGGATGTTACAAAATAAGTCTGGGCAAAAGCTGAGCCTTAGGAGTGCTGTTGGACTTGCTGAGCAGCTGGGACCCTCCCAGGAGCTCTCTGCTCAACCTTCCTCCCTCCACTTGGATTTTGTCCTCCCAAAGCTGTTGGTAGAACAGGGTCAGGGCCACACTGGGAAATGTTAAGTTGCAAACGGAGAAACTGGTGTCATTATCACATTTTGCAGAATAAAAGAAATTTTTCAAAAAACAAATTTACTTAGTTTTTTCATCCCTCATTTTCCTAACGGAAGAATGAACCTCAGTAGAAGAGGAATGGGCCAGAGGAGCCTTTCCTGGCACTCCAGGATCACTGCCCCTCACCTCCCTCCGCTTTGTCCTGGGCTTTCTCCTGGTGCCCTCCCCAGGAACCAGCACTGAGGAAGGCAGAAGGTTGATGTGGTTTTTTCAGAGACAAAATTTGCAATCTCCAATTTTAGTGTAACTTGTCTTTCCTGTGACATAGAGAATCTTTAGAAAGAGTTTGTTATGAAGTAAAAACATAAATACAGGCAGGAGACACTGTCCTCCCATCACAGACCATTTCCACGGGCATGGGGTTTGTTGCTCCCAGTTAGATGCAGCTTCCAGACTAACAAAGTTAGAGCTGTGGCTGATCTCACTGTGTAAGCTGAAATCAAAAATAAACTCATATCCTACCAAGGACAATTAGCAGCTTTTGTGGGGGATTTCAAAACAGATGGTCAAGAAAACATTGAAAGAGATGCTGCTCGTTTTCTCTCAAGGAATAAGTAAGGAAAGAACACAAATGCCTCTTTCTCCCTCCCCCCTTTTTTTGTCTCTTTGTATGGTTACTATTAAGGCAGTAATTGTGTTTATTTGCTATTTATGGAGAGGATTGTCAGACTGGATGGGTTACAAGATACTCACAAGGTTTGGGAGAGCTGGGTTTCTTCCAGAAGACATCCAATCTAACTGGCTTAAGGTTGTAGAATATTTTCAAGATTTTATTTATTTATTTATTCCCTAAATGAGGTAAAATGTTCAGACTGAGAAGTGTTCATTGCCTGTCAGGCCCATCAGCCTCACTATCTCAGACATATTATGAAATATAATGTTCTCTCTTGTAGAAGTGAAATACATTCAGGCTGTTTGTTAAACTAGAGAATTTCTTATTCTTATTTCTTATAGTAGAGTGGAATCTTATGTTATCTGTCTTGTATAGCAGTAGGATTAACAGAAATAAGGAATAAAAATTATATCCAAACAGGTTAATTGAAATGACAGCCTTAGGGGTTTTCTCCATCAAAAACTTGTATCAAAACTGTGGTGCTTGCTGGATGTTCTGCATTAACTTCTGAGAGGCCCATCACTGGGTGAAGCATTTTAAAACACTGCCTGTCCTTCTGCAGCAACATGGGGAAGGAAGAGTTAGTTTGGGAAGCAATCCCTTTCCTTGCTTTGTTTGAACTCTTGGAGGGGTGATGGAGCAGCAGTGTCTTCTCAGTCTTTTCCAGGGCAAAACTGGATTATGGTAACTGGGAAGAAAGAAAAGGCAGCCACAGCTGGGAGGGAGATGGGGCTGCTTTTCAAAGGGAAGGCAGGATGTGTGGGAAGGAAGGAAGGATGATCCAGGGCAGCAGGGAAGGGACCAACCTGCTCAAGGAATGAGCCTTCAGGGAAAGAGGACTTTGCCCTTGGGAGTCAAGGACGAGCTGTCAGCTGAGATCTGTTAAATGAAACAAATGCAGCTTCTCCAAGGCTTTGAGCATGCCAGCGCTCCTCCAAGTATTTTACATTCCTAGGGAATTACCATCCCCCAGTGGCAATGATGTGTGTGCTCTACACACCTCCGAGGTGGAGGGAAATGAACGCTCTCTGCTCCCTTTGGGGTGGGAATCTGGAGGGGCTCTGGAGTGGGGATCTGGAGGGCTCTCATGGCTGAGGCAGAGGAGGGGAATGGGAAGCAGGGCAGTTAATCCTTTAAGATTAAAATCTTTAGAGTCAGTCAGGAAAGGACTGCAAACCCAAGAGCAGCACCAAAGCTGCGGTTTGGCTGGCTCAATCTGCAGGGATTACAGAAGCAGCCTTCTACCTAAATGAGTGTCTTGGTATTGAATTAATTAGCAGTTCTCTCAGCACAGCACTCCCACAGGAACTGCAGCACACACCTGCCTCCCTTCCCCTGTTTTGGCTGCAGCCCCAGCAGTCAGACAGGCCTGGAGGGACCCCACACCACTTGCCCTGAGCCCAAGTCATTCCTGCTGTAACCCACTGTCTTTATGGAGTTACACCCACCATGACCTTGCTTAATTATCTCACTGCATTGCATATATTGGTACTAAATCAGCCTCTGCAAACCAACTGCTGCTGCCCTGGCACTGGGGACAGGCTGTTTGTGGTGGGCAGTTGGGGATGTTCCCATCTACTGCACAATTATATGAGAAGGTGACTTTCCAGTGCCCATTCCCCTCTTGGTTTCATCGTTCCCTCTGGCTGTGCAGATGTTTTTGCTTTCACAAGTCAAAATAAAAGGGAGGCTAATGGCCACTGCCTTCAGTTATGGCATGAATTTATGTCACCAATGTAGCCTGGCTGCAAAAGGAGGTGTGAAACTGCTGAGGTGGAGCACTGAGCACTGAGGGCCTGTGCTGAACCAGTGCCATTTTGTGAACCAAAAATTCAGGATGCACAAAGGGCAATAAACACCTTCCAAAGAGGATGGGCAGTGCATCGTTAGTTTTCACCAGAGCCACGAGTTTGAGCACAGGGTGGGAGCTCTGGAACCAGGCTGGGAGAGCTGAGGGTGTTTGCCTGGAGAAGAGGAGGATCCAGGGAGACCTTGGAGCCCCTTCCAGAGCCTGAAGGGGCTCCAAAAGAGCAAGGGGGGGACTTTGGATAAGGGCCTGGAGTGACAGGACAAGGGGGGAATGGCCTTAAACTGAATGAGGGTAAATTTAGATTGAATATGAGGAAGAATTTCCCTCTGTGTTGTGGCACAGGGTGCCCAGAGAAGCTTGGCTGCCCCATCCCTGGAAGTGTCCAAGGCCAGGTTGGAGCAACCTGGGATAGTGGAAGGTGACCCTGCCCATGTCAGGGGGGTTGGAATGGATGGTCTTTAAGGTCCTTCTAAGACAAACCCCTCTGGGATACTGTGATTTATTTAACTCTACAGTTATTGGCAGCCTCTCTTTCCATATATTCCTTTCATTCCTGAAGTTCTGCCTGCTGGACTTTTGTTCTTTCCCTGTGCCCATCACATGGTGGGGTCAGGCTGCCTGCAGGGACTCTAAAGCTCAGCCTCTCCCTCTGTGTGCACAGCGCTGCAGCCCAACCACTCTGCTCTTCTCAGATAACATTGTTCCGAGGGGAAGCAACATCTAAGAATTATAGATTGGGCAGAATGAGAACAGCACTGTTAAGGATTTTGTCATTCATGATGAATTGTTGCAAGAACTGTTTCTCAGCTTCAGAGGATAAAGGGCTCATTTTAAAGAGGAGCATCAGCTGATCTAAACCCAGATAAAATTCACAGCACTACATTGCATTCATCAGCAGAAAGAGTCAGGAAGATGATGGGAGCCACTATGGCACACAGGAAAAGAAGTAAAACCAGCATCACACCCCACACCTTCAGAGATTCTTTCAGAACTAAGATATTGAGCAAAGTTCCAGCAGGTTTCCAGACAGGGATTAATTTTTGTTGTGATCCTGTTTTCCAGACACAACAAAATTACTCCCAGGGCTTTTAAACTGGGGCTAAACCATGCACCCCTTTCTTTGGGAGCAGCAGGGTCTATCCTGCCTAATCCTGGCTGCCCCCTTGAGAGCTGTGATCCAAACTGAATGATCTCCTGTCCAAACTGGTTCTCTAAAACTCATTTATTCGTGTGAGTGATCTACAGGAAGTCAATGGAAATGATCTCTTCCACCAGAGTTCCTTTTTTAGCATCTGTGAGAATTGTGGAGCTTCACAGCACGACAAGGTAAGAGAGAAAGGGAACCTGCTGGAAATACTGGCCTGAGTAAAGGCAATTGTGATGGATGTATTTCAGCTGCTATAAATATACAACTTACTGTACAAGATCTGTGAGGGAAAGCAATAAACAGGCAATCTGAGGAATTATTATTCTTTTTTAACATCCTGTGGAGTCATTATTTGTGAAAGATGTGCTCATTGTGTTCCACTTATAAAAAAATATATGTAAGCAAGTTTCTGAGCATCCTGTACTTCCCAGCATTTGTGCTGAGGGAGTGTTTTCTGCCTTGGGAAAGGGGTGGGTTTTTAAGTATTTTTAAAGTATTTTTTAAGTATTTAAGTATTTTTTTGTGGAATGGTGTTGAAAGCAGCAGTCCAGTCTTTCCCTTCCATGGCAGCAGGGAGGCCACCAGACCTCCTACTATGTCAATATACACACAGCACCAAGACTTGTGTAAATTCTCTCCACGTGTGTGCTCATCCAAAATTCCTTCATGGGACACGTGGCTGAGCATGGGAACAGTGGGAGTCACCATCCCTGGAAGTGTCCAAGAAACTTGAGGATGTGGCACTTGGGGACATGGCTTAGTGATGGATGTGGCTGAGGGTTGGACTTGATGATCTCAAACATCTTTTCCAACCTTAATCATTCAGTGATTCTGTATTTTCTACTATAAAATTATTCAGTAGAAGCAGAAAGAGGATTTTACTCCTCCTTTTACACACCCAGCTAGAATTTTTTCTCTCTCTAATATTTTCTTCTGATTGCCTTCCTGTTCAGGTTTAAATTAAAACCAAAGATGTCCGTCCAAAAGTTCTCATCTTTAACTTCTGTATTTTTTACTGTCAGCATCTAGCAGTGTGTCACACAGCAATGGTGCTGCTCCAGGAAGGAACCTGGTGCCTGAAAGGTTTTGGAATGAAGCTTTGGTGACACATGGCTCATAAATCTGAGAGATTCAGAGTTCTGATTTACACTTTAATTACAGTATGTATCATATACATATTAAAATTCAAAATGCTTAGCTAATATAAAGGTCAATGGAACACAGAAGCTCCTCTCTTCCTACATTTTTAATTTCCACATTTTGGTTCATTCAGTCAAATGTGCACGTGGAGAGTTCAGGGATCTTAATCCAACAGTTCATAAGGAAAGCTATAGTGATGTGTCTTAATCTAAATTCAAATTACTTTCTTCTGGGAAAAAATTATAGCTGTCAAAACCATTGCTGTACTAACTATGAGTTTATCATTTTTGTTACATAATCTCTGGGGAAATTAGATTATAGAACTTGTTTCTGATTCTTAGGGTTTATACACTGAACACTAAAAAAATGCCTTAATTCATCACCTGTTACATTTGATTAAAAAAATAAAGAGTCTAGAGATTTATAAATAGCAGTGACATTGACACAGCTTCATTTGCAAAGAAATTACATCCATAGCTCTGCATTAATCTGTAAATGCTTATGAATGAGAACTTATTTATAAATGTTAGGAAAAAATATTTGTAAGATTTGCAAGTGGGGTATGATTTATCTTGGGGGACTTATCATTTCAATTATATACAATTAATACCAGTCATAATTTAAGACTTCTGGCTGATGAAAGGCTGTGCATATTGATTAGTTCTCTTATTTTTCAGTTAGACATAAAGAATGTTGTGCTTTGAATAGTTTAAGGACTGTAAGTTTTCACCATGTAATAGCAAGCAATGGCACAGATCTGTTTTCTGTGATATGATAACACTCATCTGCTAATTAACTACACACAGAATTCAGGGTTTGCAGTGGCAGCATGTTGATGTGATGACTAAAAACTTTGGCAGTGAAGGTGAAAATATAATTTTATGAGTGTGAATGTTGTCTGTGCCTACCTGGTCCCTCCTTTTCAGCCTGTAATACCAGTGTGCAGCTTTAGCTTGGGTGCCTGCTTGGTTCCTAGCACTGCTGCTTGGTGAGGGGGGTTCTTTTCACTGCTGAGGAGGGTTCTTGGCACTGGTGAGGTGCCTCTGGCACAGGGAAGTTGTGCTGGGCAGGGACAGTGAGGGAGGACACACCCACCCCTTTCTATATCCCCACCAAAGGCTGGGATGAGGCACTAGATAAAGTTGGATGCTGTGGCTCCAAAGGTTTCTTTCCTACAACAGGGATGTCCAAGGAAAGGATTTTCTGTGGAAATCCTTTTTACTCATGAAATCTTATGTTCCTGAGACTGCAGATGCCATAAGGATACAGCTGCTGTCCCGGCTCTGTGTTTCCTGGGGAACTGGGTTGTATTTGCAAATAAATTTACTTCCATTTGTGTTTTATATCTACCAAAGCACCACTCCCAGGGAGGATTCCTCAACATCCGTTCCAATGTCCTTGACCTTGTATCTTCCTAAATCCTGAGTTTGAAATAGGACTGATGTCCACACAGGAATATTTTAGCAATTTCTGGGAAGACTGGGCAATGAACATGAGAGTACAGGGGTTTCTTTGACTGCATGAGATGTGCACAATTATAGCCCATGAATGCTTGCAGGCTGCTCTCAGAGGAGAGCTGTTCTCTAGGCCCAGCAAGTCCTCAGTACAAGTACTAACAAGCCAAGTTTTCCCAGTCTGACAATGTCCCTCAGTTCTCTCAATGTCAAACATTCAGTGCCTTGCTAAAAATACTTCCCTTCTGCACAAAGCCAGCCCACATGAAAGGCTGTGTGCTTTGAAGAGGAAAGCATTGGGGCTGTCTGTGTTCATTGACTACTCCAAAAAAGCTTTCTGCAGATAGCTGCTCAAATTCCTCAATGGATTAGCTCTGGCTACACTCACATCCCCCTGTATTTCCCTCCTGTGTGAACACTCAGGCATTAGGGGGGTTTATTGCTGGAAGTATGTTCACCACAAGCTCATTTTAACCTGGGATCACAGACATCACAAAATGGTGATGTTTAATTTTGCTTTTGAAGTCTGTTTTGATCAAGAATATAAAAGGTTATGCTCATCTTGTGAGGGAACCAAAGCAATGTGTGTGTCTTGGGAATAACTGAAGCTTCTGTTACCTGTTTGAGTAGCTCATTAGCCTAAGAGTAAAGCTTGGCTAATTAATTACTCAAATGCTGTTGATGTCTACATTTGTACAGTTTTTATCTGAGGCTGATAAAGGTCTGAACGAAGCAATGTTTGACTTTGGGGAGCTTCCACTGGTACAGCCCTGGCATTTTACAGCACCATAATATGGGGTGATGTGCAGTTGTGTGACAGCCTGGCTGTGCTTTGGGAGAGAGCTGAGCACAGCTTGTGACAGATACAGTAAGTGGATGAGACAGACTGAAAGAAAGGCTGAGGAGGATGAAGTGGTGACTAAGCAAGGTGTTCATAGCCTCAATTAGGTGTTTTTGATAGCCATCATCTTCCTGTGGGATGTGATGCTGTGGCAGCGCCATGAGGAGGGTGATGGAGCTTGGAAATGTCATGTTGAAAACAATTGAAATGTCTTGGATGGATGGATGAAATTCTCCTGGAATTTGTGTTGAAGATTTCTCTATTTTTGGAAAGATATATAAGCTTCTCAAAATGGCAAATGTTTGAACGTGCCTTAATTTGACCATAATGTAATTTATTTTTTTTTCTGAAGATAGGCCAAAGTTGGAATAGATTGGGAAAGAGAGATCAAAGTAAAGTGGAGCTAAATGCAGCTGAGGGAAATGTGAAACTAATTTACAAAACCCCAAGTTGTTTTATGATCTGAACAAGAAAGATCAGTGCTGGAAATTGTAAGATGGTTCCTGCATGGCAATGCCAACAGCACTGGGAGGGCTGGTTCAGCAAATCACTTGCATATGAGCCAGCCCAGGCAGTAAATGGTTCATCTGATAATTTGCTGCTTTAAGTGTTTAGCTGAGTTGATTTTTGTGCTTTCATACTCACTGTCTGTATTTAGTGACACTTTCAAATCTTAGTATTAAATGGCTTTGGAATATTACCTTCCTGGAGACAGTTACCTCTTCAGAGATTTGTGGTATTGTCATTATTCCTAAAGATAATCCTTATTTTTCAGCAGCTTGGATTGGTTTGTTCCTGTTGATTCAGTGTTGTGACTTGATATCCTGATGATATCAAGTTTTCAGGCATCTTCTCAGAACAGCCCACGGCCACAGCAGTGTCACAGGAAGAACTATTAAATGAGGGTCCCCCAAGGCCAGAGGGAGAAGTTAAAAGAAAAGGGAGGGCAGTCACACCTTTTTTAAGTTGGCAACTGGATGATGCACCGTCCCTGGAAGTGTCCAAGGCCAGGCTGGACAGGGCTTGGAGCAGTGGAAGGTGTCCCTGCCCATGGCAGGGGTGGGACTGGATGGGCTTTAAGGTCCCTTCCAGCACAAACCAGTCTGTGATTCCATGATCTAATGCACAAACCTTTCTCACTTACATTACCCTAGCCCTGGATCACACAACTCCCATCAGAGCCAATTCTGCAACCAAAATGGTTGGAGATGTTGATACAAGACAGTCCAGAAACACGAGAGCAGCCTGTAACACCCCAGCTGATCCCATAGAGACGCCCTTTATAGCTCTCCATATGTTCTCTGTTCAAGGCAGGGCTTCAGAGTGTTCTTAACTTTGAAGACACAGACAAGACCCTGGCATTTTGGTGCTGATGGCTGTCCTGCCCTGTGGGCTGTAGTTGCATCCTCACAGGAACAGTAACAGCCATTCCCTTCCAAAGCCCTGGCCAGGTTCTCAGCCAGACGAGGAAGAGGCTTTGATAGCTGAGCTGCTGAACATGCTGAAACCCAGCTGCATTACCAAAGAGAGTTATTTCTTCTTTAAAGATCCTTTCAAAAAAGTTGATGAATTAAAATGCTTTTCAAACCATAGAAGAAATTGCATTTCCATCTCACAGCTCCCTCTCACAAAAGCACCCGCAGTCATTACAACAGGAGCTGACGCTTGTCTGCCCCTGATGGATGTGGACGACGGAGAAGTGAAAGTTCATTTTATTCTCAACAGCCCAGTGCCACAGTGAGAGTTTCAAGCTCTTAATCAATCACTGTCAGGCAGTGTCACAGTCTCTAAGCACCACAGTTAGCACTGTGCTACCCTATTACTCCTGTTACTACTCCTGCTGCTAAACGGGCTCCGCTTCAGAATTTCTTTCATCAGGAGACAGGCTCAGAAGGGGTGAAAAACTGTTTTGCTGAGAAGACTTGCTGGGCTTTGAGACATCCAGATGTCTGCTGGGCAGTGGTTGGGTGGTTCCAGTGGGCAGGGCAGGTGGTTGGGAAGGGAAAGTCTCTGTGGAAGGGACACAGTCAATAAAGTTGAAAGACAATATATTAATGACAGGAAGAGAAGGGAAGAAAAAATAATAGGCTGAAGTACCCCATTGTGGGTGAATCTCCCAGTCTGGTGCAATTCCTGTCTCTTCCTGGAATTACTAAGGCAGGCCAGCTGGGATGGGGACGTGTGGCACAGCTGTGACACCACTCTGCTGCTCTGACCCTGCTGCAGTGTCAGGGACAGGGCTCAGGTTGTCCTTCAGCAGAGCTTATCAGCTCCTGACCTTCAGCTTTACTGCAGTCCCTAATGTGAGGACTGAGGTTTAAATCAGGCCAAACACACTGCTTTTGTCATTTACCCTCCTGCTGCAGCCTCACCACATTGCTCCCACCCCTACCTTCACATTTTTCATCTTGGACTGATTGCCCAGAGAAGTTAGGGAGAAGCATTGTTTTAAAAACTCATTGATTCTGGAAATAGGAAAGCAAGAGAGGCTTTTCAAGGGCTTGTTGTTAAGAGTGGTCTAAAATGTTTTTCTTTGAAGGATGTAAATCTTAAAAAACCACAGTTGCAGTGTGAAAAAGCTAATAGTGGAAAAACCATTTTCTACCTGACAAAGCAGCATAGTTTGTACTCTGAACAGAACACTGAGGGATCCTGAGAAAATCTGTGTCTATTCCCTCCTAAATTAGAGCCTTTAGGAAAACATTAATGTGCAGCTTGGGAGCTGGAGGGTTCTCACCCTGCATAACCCCTGTTTGGGAGTCAGCAGTTCTTCCACCATCATGTCCAGCAGACATGGAACCATCAGGCAGTGCAAAGGCCCTGCCTTCTTCCCCTCATCCTCAACTCTCAGCACTGCTGTGATGCTGAGAGGAGCTTAAAGATGCACTGAGCATATTCCTCCCCTTCTTGTCAGGTCCCTCCTGGAGATCCTCCTCAGCTGAGCCCTCAGGTGTCTCTGAGCCACCCTGCATGGAAGAGATGTGAGTGTAGTATCTGCACAGGCTTGGGGGGGATGAACCCACCAGAAAGCCCAATGAATTCTTAAATAAAGCTCTACACAGACCAGCTAAACGCTATTACTTTAAATGCTTATGATTTTTCCCCTCTCCGCTGTGCCTTGGGCAGCCAAGCTGTAAGAGCTGTGCAGCTGCTGCTCTGTGGTGGTTCATCACCACCACCTAGTGAGCACTTCTGCTCCAGTGCTCCTGCACAAAGGCTCACTATTTGCACAGGGCCACTCAGGTGGCTCTCCGTGGCTGTGGGGCTTTCCAAAATTCCCACTCCTTAAAACAGAATTGCTTTGTTTTGTTGTGTATGATCACGAGAAACTGTGAAGAAAAAAAAATAATCCTTTCTGCAGGACTAAGCCAAATAAGGCTCCTATCAGTAGATCTGTATTTATCCCTGTAGAAATACACTCTAAATAACATTTCTATCACAGTTTTGTTCATGAAGTGTTAATTTTTGCATTTATCAGTCCTGTAGCCTGTAGAGATGATGTTAAACCTGTGTTACTACAGCAGATTCTAAATACCAAGAGATAATGTTGCATGTCTGTGTGCTCCTTCTGTGCCTACACCACAAAATCCCTGGGGAAAGACTGTACAGGCAATATCTTAATCTTCTGGTGTGTTTTGAGGTCCTTATCCCCTTGTGCATCAATTCCCTCCTGGACACTGCTTTTGCTGTGAACAATGTCTTCCTTCCTGAGCTGGGGGACAGTGACCCTCCCCAGGGTGCAGAGGTGCAGCTCTCTCTGTCCTGTGCACTCCTTGTTATCCCCAAAAGATTTGCACCTTCAAAAGCAAGGCACACAAGGTTTTTTGGAATTAATCCAAACATGATATGAAGTTTTCAAAAGCTTTGGGGAAAAAAAGTCCTCACAACAGAAAGCAAACCCAGAAACAAGCCCTAGTGATGTCCTATGACCAGATAAACACCTTGAGAAGCTCAGAGAAGACTGAGATAAACACCTGGCCTAAGGTGGGCTCATCCTGGGTCATGTGCATAAAAACATTCTGTTTCCTTCAGGGTTTGGGGGCCACTTCCACAGTGTTTAGTGCTAAACACACCCTCCTGTCTCCTGCTTCCATTCTCTGTAGTCATTTTAGTCATTTCCACAGCTCCAAGCAGGCAGGAGATGGCTGTGACATCCAGTGGTGTGTTAACAACCAGGAGCAAGGACAATGTGCCAGTGATCCTGTAGGTATTGTTAGTGTTGAAAAATGAGAAGGGGGAGAGGAAAGCTGTGATTTACTTCAGTGTGCTTCTAAAGCAGAGTCGACTTCAGCTGCTACCAAGCTGACAAATCAATGTGGAAGGCTTCTGGAATCACACTTCAGTGAAAATACTATAATAAGATGCTTTGGAACAGTTTGGAAAGGTGCTTATTTTTTTCCCCCGCCCTCCTTAGAAACAAACAAAAGGTTATTTTTTGCGGGATTGTGACTTTGTTCTCAGCTAAAACTTGTCAATAACTAGGCAAGGTCATTGATCCTCTCAAAAAGATGGTTAGAGACTGTCCTGGTCCTAAAGACACGAGTGTGGTGGGAAACTGCCACAGAGATTGAGTGATTTGCATCAGGCCAAGTGAGATATAAAAGCCTGGTCTGGAAATTTGAAACCTTTATCAGTTTTACTCTGTTTCAAGGTAAGTTACACCAAATAGTTTTGGTTTGGAAGAGACCTTAAAGACCAACTCATTCTACTCCCTGCCATGGGCAGGGACACCTCCCACTCTCCCAGGTGGCTCCAAGGCAACCTGGCCTTGGACACTTCCAGGGATGGGGAAGCCACAGCTTCTCTGGGCAACCTGTGCCAGGGCCTGCCCACCCTCACAGGGAAGAACTTCTTCCTAATACCTAATTGACCTAATACCTAATAATTAGTACCAACATACTGGCCCTCTTTCAGCTTAAAGGCATTCCCTCTTGTCCTGTCCCTCCATGCCTTCTCTCAAGCCCCTCTCCAGCTCTCCTGGAGCCCCTTCAGGCACTGTAAGGGGCCTTAAGGTGTCCCTAAAGCCTTCTTTTCTCCAGGCTGGACACCCCCAGCTCTCCCAACCTGGCCCCAGAGCAGTCCTGGGATCAACACTGGCCTCCTCTGGACTTGTTCCTACAGGATCTTTCTCGTGCTGGAGGCTCAGAGCTGGATGCTCTGGGAGCACCTTCTCCAGGTGGGGTGAGTGACCTCCCAGATGTATGAATTGGGTGTGACTTAACTCCAGACCTGCATTCCTGGGCATTGGTTTCCAATGGAAAGTCAAACTGGAAGTTTGTTTTGAAGAGGAGACACAAGACACGCTGATTGTTCTGCATGAATGAGGAGGAATTTACATTAAACAAGAGCCACCTAAATAAGCTCATTGGTGAAAGATGTAGCTGAGGGGAGGTTGGTTTCCTTAGGCCTGGGAGGAGATCAGAGCAGCACAGAACACTGCTCAGCACTTCCAGCTCTTCCCATGGTTTGGGCAGGTTAATTGTGCCTTGGGACCTTGGCCAACCAATCTGATCAGTGAGTTACTTATTTATTCAACACTTATTTCTAGCAGTCTCAGGCAGATTAAAACTTGGCAAACACTGGCAGCTGGAGTGAGTGATGCAGAGGATCATAAATGGAGCAAAATTAATCCAACTTCCTCTTGGAAACTTTGCAACTATGCATATTAAATCGTGCTTGAATCACAATGAGTATAAAAAGTACACGTTCACCAAAACACGGGGCCCATTTACAACTTATGTTCCCTATAAATCCATAGTTTACAAGGTATGTAAATCTTATGCAGGCCCACCTCCACAGTAAATCAAAATTAACAGAATTTGTTGTGTGCCAGAAGCTACTTCATATTTCTCTTCAGGTAGCTTCGCTAAAAGAAATCCTCCCACAAAATCTGCCCTCTTGGGCAGGATGGAGACCCTGTTCAAGGAAAAAAAATGAATAAACATTTCTGAAGAATGACTTCTTTCGTTTTTGTTTGTAAACTTCTGTATTTGTACCTTCTTATAACCTACAGAGTCAAGGGATTCTTGTTTTTAAACATTTCTCAGAGCTCCCGGGCTGTGAGCCAGGGTGTCAAGCTTCTACCTTAATTATTTCTTTAGTGTTAAAAAATAAATAAATACACCTGCATCAATGCTGAAAAAAACCCAGAATGTAAATGCTGAGGTTACTTAGATTAGCCTGGGAAAATGTCCTCTGTTTCGTAGAGTGTTCTTGCCTACAAAGAATGAAAATTATATACAAATAAAGGGCATGGTGGTGTGTCTGAAGGAAATATCTGAGTGCATTGAACCCCAGAAAAATAATAAACACTTAAAAGCTTCTTGTGATTTCATTTGTTACTTTTGCTGTATTTGACTTGGTTTTACCCTTAACTCACCTGTGCCATCAATCCTCCTATCTGCCATGAGAATTGTCTGCACATTTGTTTTATTTGGGGGGTCTATTTTGTTTGGGGTTTTTTTGGGGGGAAGAATTCTTTTTTCATTGTATTTTCTTTTTATGTGATGTGTTTGGTTTGTGAGTTTGGGAATTTGGGTGGTTTTTTTGTGAGTAGATTTTTTTTCTATTTGTTTTGTTGTTGTTGGGTTTTTTGTTGTTTTATTTTTTGGAGGTGTGTGTGAAACACCTCAGAGTTACTTAAGGCAGGGGTTTCTGTTGATGATACTGAGAGAGAACCATTGATGTTGTCATGGCAAGGTTGTTCTGATAGTCCTCAGAGTGCTCTTTAGTGTCTTTATTTTCCTTCTTCCACTCACAAAAGTTAACTACCCCCTGCTAATAGTTTTAAACCAAGTATTGACAGTACCATGACCATGTTTTCTTTGAAACCAGGGTTTTCTCAGGCTGGATTTTTTCTTTTTACCACATTCACTGCCATTACTGGAGAGGGAAAGTGCTCTTCTGTGCTTTCCTATCTCAAATTAAAACTGTATTTTCCATTTAGAGCCCCTTTTTCCTCCAGGTGCACTGGCCACACAGGTTTGGGATCAGGACAAGACAAACTCCAGGAAGAGCAAGAGACCTTTCTCCAAGAGACTGGTGTTGCTTGTGGTATTGAACTGTTCCCCTTCCACAGACTTGGGTGAGCAAAGGGCAGGAGTGGAAGTGTTGGAGTGAGGAGCCAGGCAGGAATAGGCTGGAGAAAGCAAAGAGACAGTGAGTAAGTTTGAGAACAATGTGCTTTATAACATCTCTTCCTCTTTCTCCTTTTATACAAAAGCAGGTTCCTTTTGGCCATGGCTTTTATTTCAAGATTTCTAACAGTGGACCTCTGTTACATTAAACACTGTAAGGACAGTTCAGATTAGTTTAAACTGCAACCAAAAGTGTGACTGCCATGGAGTGGTTGAGGTTGGAAGGGACCATCTCATTCCACCCCCTGCCATGGGCAGGGACACCTCCCACTATCCCAGGTGACTCCAAGCCCCTTCCAATCTGGCCTTGGACACTTCCAGGGATGGGGCAGCCACAGCTTCCCTGGGCAGTAGGTTTTGTATCAACCCTGCTTTTTCTTCTTCAGAAGAAATTCAGTTTGAGTAATAAATGATTTTTAGAAAAAATCCTCTCTGAACAATTTCAGAATTCAGGTTTTGCTTAGTTAACTTCAGAGGCAGTGGGTAATTTGAAAGGGCTGCAGAGAGGGTTTGTACCCCAGGCAGCCTGGATTTCTGCAGGAAGTCATCAAAGTTTGATGCCTCTGATGCCTTTGTTAGGGATAAAGGGGTTGTGTTACCTCATGGATTTTAACCTGATCCCATTCTATGCTGCAGTAAGAAGCTGATGTTTGAATCTCATCTTTCGCAGTCTCTCAGGGTCTGTTTGCCTGTACAACCCCAGGTGTGTTGTGTCTGAAGCTGTTTTGTGTGGGGAAGAGGAACTGTGAGGAGCACAGTCCTCTGAGCAGCAGGGAGCTCATGCTGTTGTGTGCACTGGTGCCAGGAGAGCAGCTCACAGGATTGCAGAATCTACTTGTTCTGCAGAAGAGGAAAGCACATAATTTAGGTGAAAATTAGGGACAGGAAGCAAGTTAACAAACAGGGAAGTGAGGACCTGAATGGAACTGAAATACTGGGATGGCATTAAGGTAATTTCCCTCTCTCTGGGAGTTCTCTTTGTCTCTATTTCATTTCTGTGTGAGGAGTAAAAGGAGGAGAGAACTGGTGTGGCCAAAACGTAAAAAGAATTAGGGTTTTTGCTAGAAATCCCTTTTGGGTACTTGCACAGTAGATGCCACGTTCTGGAGTATTCCCAGTTCACATTAGGTTGAAGTCTGCACACTCAACCAGCAGTTTGCTTCTAACCCAGTTTTGGCTCAATACTGAAGACAGTGGTGAAGAAAAGGTGCTGAGACCTTAATAGCTGCCTGCATTGATTTTAATGTTGGGGTTTTTTCCCTCCCTGTAAAGACACTGCTCACCTGCCTTTCTGCTGCATGGAAAAATGACTAGTTTTAATCTGCTGCTGACAGCTGAAAACTCTACCTGCTGGCACAACTGGGGCCCAGGGAATCCCTGCCAGCTGCATAATGCAAATAAACATTATGGATTTTAATGAGCAGATCCATGCCCACATAAATCAGCTGTCTGAAGTAACATTGCTGCTGCTGCTGCCCCTTGGTTCAGGAGAGAGTCACTGACACACTGGGGGCCTTTTCCAACCCACAAATATCCTTATCCTGCAAGAATCACGTCCCTAGAAGACAATTTGCCAACATCACTAATCGGTGATGTGAAAGGAGGGTCTTGTATGTTGGTGATGAATAAATCATCTGCCATATAAAGCAGAACCTGCTTACAAAAAAATAAGTAAGTTCATCAGCCACTTTCCAAAATCAGATTTTGTGATCTCTAAGCTGGTCCTTCAACCTTTTGCTCTAATTGATTTTATTCTTCTTGTGGTTGCATGAAGTAATAATCTTCCAGTGTTCCTTTCTGCCTTTAAATCACTTCTTTTTTTCTTTTTTTTTTCTACAAAACATCATTTTTTTCCTCCTTATTTCTCAAGAGGCTGCCAACCAGAATATCTCATTTTGCTTCAGTCAGTTTTCAGAAGTAGAAAATAAAGCATCTGTAAAAACAATTCTACCAAGTACGTGATAGATCATGTTCAGGGGGAATAGAATAAAATAAAGCCAATCCCAACACTGGCAATCCTGTTTCCAATGGCAGAGTGGTGTGTTCTGTCATCTGTGTGAGCTGAGTTGTTGTGGTGGTTGTGAAGGAGAATCAGAGTCACAGAATGACTGGGGTGGGAAAGGATCTGAAGAACATCTCATTCCACCCCCT
>VYZS01071204.1:0-21791 GCA_013400695.1 Neodrepanis coruscans | reverse complement strand
AACAGCTCTAAGACCATAGGGAGGCAAACTGGGCACAAGAATCCCAAAAACAGATGGGCAGGAGGAAGATGGAAGGGGACATAGTGCTTTTCTGCCAAGCTGCAATGCCCTGGGCTTTTAAAAGTTGAAAACAGGAGCTGATCTCTTGCAAATTCCAGCGTGCTTACACATCAAGACCAGAACTGTATCTTATCAGCTGAGGGAGGGAACAAGAGGAAGTCTGCTGGACCCTTTTCCCAGGCAAATGAATATATGGGAATTAACTTCTGTCATCTGCTGTCAACCTTCTTCACTACTGACAATTCTCATTCTCACTTTGAGCAACAGAGAAACAGTCGCCACAAAAAATGGCATTAATCCTGCATATTTTGAAGTCATTTCAAGAGAAGAAGTGCTCTGCATCTAAATGAAACTGCCGCAGCATGATACTAATTAGACACTTTGCAGCTTCGTTACCCCATCTGGAAAACAGGTAGAAAATAAAAATGTGCAGGCATTTTGTCTAACCTCAGAACTTAACCATTCAGGAATGTAAACAAAAACCAAAAATATTTTTGTAGATGAGGAGAATAATCCTGGAGTCAGTAAGTAGAGAGTCCTGCAGATAGTAGCGTTCCAAGTTGCATTTTGCACAAGATAGAAGATACACAATCAAGTCAAAGATTACTTCCTCTCCGCTGTCTCCCACTTTCTGTGATGACATGATCCTACCACACCAACACTCCTCTTCTGTGACCTCAAACAAATCTCAAGACTAAGATCAGCAAGTTAAGACTGATAATTGAATTGCTACTAAGGAAATCAGACCCAAGGGCTCTGCCTTCCTTTCCCCAGATGATCCCATCAACTTTATGCACAGAGTCCCTTGTCAGCACTCTTCTCTTGTCCACCGTAGGGTGAGGAGCAAAGTGACCATATGATGGCAGGATGCATCCATCTTCATTGCACAAGGAGCTTGTACAAAGGGCTTTCTAATCCTCTGCAAAACAGGCGTTCCAAGGAAGCCATTCCACAAAAAACAGTGCTATTAACTTTCCTGAGAGTCGTCATTCCTGCTGTTTAAATCCAGCCCTACAGCTGAACAAATTATCGAATTTCTACAATGAGGGGAGAAAAAAAGGCTTACAAAAAATACTCCATGTCTAAGTCTCTAAATATCTCAGAAGAGCGCAAGATAAATCGATTACATCAAAACTGAACTAAAAGTACAGAAGAACCAAGCCAAAGGCAGATGTAAGTTAAAAAAGGAATAGTTAGTAGCATGATGAATCTCAATGTTTATCCACATGAGAGTGTGAGGATACAGGCAACTTCATCCATCAGATGATGGATGACCTTTATCTCTTCTCCCAAGTGCAAGGGTAGTACAGTAGATGACTATTTATATTTATTTATATTCTAAAGATTTCTACGCAGAGATCACAAACACATGGTTTGTGAGCTAGCATTCCAAAATAAAAGTAAGGAATATCCATTACTGTTCTTAGAAACAAAGCATATGTTGTTTCCCTTATAAGCAAAATAGAAAATGTACTAAGAGAGGCCTCTGGGTTTTCCACTTTAGCCCCAATATTATCCATCTGTAGTGAGAGGGAAGCAAAAAAAGATCACAGACAAAGTGTGAGTAGTTCTCAGTTGCTGATATAGAAGAACAGCAGGAAGACAAACTTGTAAGTCAGACTGTTAGTTACCACTGTCTGTGAAAATATCCTCCAATCCTTCAAACACCCTCAAGGTCAAGAACATACATCCAGCATGTTTTTTTGGAATGACTGATTTTGCTCATTTACTGTGTTTGGTCAATTGCTACAGCCCAGTCTTCTTCCAACTCTTGTTCAAAAAATGTATGTACAAGCCAGACTTCTTCAGGATTTCTCCTCCAGATTATGCTATCTGCAGAAAAAAGTAGTTTTCTTTTCATCATATGTGCTTATTCATAAATTTGGTCCCCAAGAACAGAGGATGAACTGTATCTAGGAAAAGTCTCATACGCTACAGGTGATAAGAGCCTCTTCAGAAGAGTCCTACAACATTTTTCTCAGAAAATAGTTGAATAACACCTAGGAAATAAGACAAAAACACTACCTAAAAATAATGAGGCATTTCTAACCACTGTCTATTTACAGTTGTATCTGCGGAACCCATCTGCCACACTCAAAGAACAGGTCTTCAGCTACAACCTTCCTTCAGTTTTTAATGAGGGGAAAAATCATACACACATAAACCAGTTTGACTGCCACAGACACCTCATTTCCCCCTTACCATTGTCTCGGGTATACCTGTTTCCCCATAAGGAATCAGGGAACCCCAACATTAGGAAGTTTCCATCTGCCAGAAAAGATTCAGCAAGTGACTGAAGGAACTCTGTCACAGGGTACAAAAGCACTGGAAATAGCTCTCTGAACTATTTATTTTATTCACTGTTCATGTGCTTTCTACTGTAGTGAGATAAGATTACCTGACGCGTACTGACAGAAGCCTAATTAAATTATGCATTTAAAAAAAATATATTCAGGATAGAATTTATTGTGAGGACAAAGGTTACTAAGCTTACTGAAAAGCAGATTACAGTCAGAAACAACAAGAACGCATCCATATTTTCTCCAGTTCTTTCTGTCACTTTTTCTTGTTCCACCATACTGTACAGCTTGCAACCTACCTGTATTACAGCAGGTGGCTGAACAGTAGAAACCACAGCAGTTGTTGTTTGAGATAACGCTTTCACAGGAGTAACTGCTACTTTCTTTACTAACTGGGTGCTGGAGTTCTTGAAAAAAATCAAAATAAAAACCAATTATATGTGGGCAGAGAACAGTTGTCTGATAAGTCAGTCACAAGACAGATACTGAAGTGGGGTCAGGTCAAGACACATACTCCTACATTAACAACACAAGCATCATTCATACAGTCCATATTGTTTAAACACTATTCAACGAAGCTATTTGTCTACCAGTTTAATATTCAATAACAGATCCAGAGACAATTAAAGACAATGCATAATCAGAATGAAAGGGTTAAAGAAATATGTAAATTGTTACTATTAGGTACCTCGTTACTTTTGCATGATGACCACATTACAAGAGGTGGAAGCATAAAGACAGCAGAGCTCAGGGAAGGAGGAACAGGAAGAGGAAAGATCCTCAGCTTCACTCAGCTTCAGAGAAGTATGCCACCAAAGGGTTGCATACTAGCAGTTACTAGCAGTAACCAACTGCATACATTGCAGTTACTAGCAGTAACCATTTAGGCAGGTTTTTGGTTGGCATTTTTTTTCTTAATTTGTTTACATCATCATCATGAAAGAGGAATTCACAAGTTTGAACTTTACCACACGTAACAGGTAGCAGTTTTTGAAACAGAAAGCAAAGGACATAGTGATGTTTATTAGTGCAAAACCAAACACCATCATGATGCTCAGGACGTGTTCAGATGCTTATTTAACTCTCCACATCTTATTTGCAAACTCTGTTATAAGTATATAACATACAGCTATGTCCAATAAAAGTTATGAGAGAAGTTACCTGTACAGCACATATTTTGACTGCAGGTGTGCTGGTTGGCACAGATGGTCTCACAGTTATGTTATTTTGTGACTGATTCTGTACTTGTGATATTGCTTGTTGAGATACCAGCATTAGGTGGCCACTACTGCTTCTGATAAGAACAGTTCCTGTTGAAGAAAAAAATATTCAAACTGTTAGAAATTCAGTTATATTACGGCTTCCCCATAGTCCTATGGAAAAAATAACACCATGCTCATAATGTAATATTTAATTTCTTACTCCAAGGAACAGCTGCCATGAAATGTAAGAACTAATTGCACATCAGCTGTACTCTGCATATTATGACAGAAAAGAATTCCTAAATTCAAGAGAAAATGCAAGAGAAAAATTTAACTACACATTTAAACACTACGTGCATAAAGATACAAATTGCAAAGCAGTTCATCATTTGAGTCAAAAAGATATTCTGGACATTAAAAAGACATACACACCCTGGACACATACTCTGGGATTACTTTAACAGTTAATATAAGCAGCTTTTTAACCTGCAAAATTCATCATCACTATCACACTTGGCTGCGTCTTCACTTTCTGAACATTTAGGCACATACTTAGAGGTGAATATACAGTTCAGAGAAAACTGCAATGGGAACTGAAGCCTTATAAATACCAGTTCACCTGCCTGTACCAAGACCATCCCTAGTCAGAGGGCAGTGGTCTTCCATGGAAGTCAAGGCCACTCAGCTACTTGAAGCTGTCCCTCTGTCAAGGATCTGTCCAAAAGCATTAAAATGCATGGTTTTATCAAAGCGGTTTACAGCCAAACAGGGAGAGTCCAGTGGGAAAGAAGGAAGGGGAAAAAAAAAAAAAAAGGGGAAAAAGAGACAAGTCCTACCCACCATCTTTCTCCTACCCCATCCGCTATAAAAGCAAACCATTAAAAAGCAATGTATATTTGTACTAAAACCTTCAAATGAAAATCACCTTAATGAGAATCAGTCACATGCCATACAGAGTCCCATATTCCCTGCATTTGGAAACCATTCAGCTACCAACGCCTCCTTGTCCTCCCTAGTCCAGTAAGATCTCGGCTCTGAAAAATTCAGAGGTTTCATTTAGGTTGTTTCAAATACAAAGTACCAGCTGGATACCTGGTCTGAAGTGCTTCAGATGTTTCAAGGGAGGTACAGAGAACCCTGCATTTGCTGGTGTCTCACCTCCTTTAACTCCAACAGCAGCTGCTGCAAAGTCCACCACTGAAAACACCATCCTCAAACACCCTCAACTAACAAAGGCCTTTTGAATAAAAGAAAGGGGGAAGATATAGGAGAATGCCAGATATGTAAACAAGAGTACCTCAGCATTGGAGGACTACATTAAATTTTCTTGCAAGTTATCCAGTATTTGAAGAACCCCAGATCTTCTACGTACACTTATGATCTTTCCTAGTGTATGGAAGTCTTTTTACTACCTGGTTAGTCTGAAACCTGTCGAAATACTGCCATACAATACATTCTAAAACACTACTTCTGTCTGAGTTTAAGTGAATACAACAGAAAAAGCCACAAGCTTCATGAGATGAGTTTTGTTATAGGTTTTTTTTAAAAAAAAAACAAAGATCAAACCATAGCCACTCGTGCTATGTAACACGAGTTACATAGTAACAGCTATGTAACAGCTTAGTAACAGCTAAGTTATTAACAGCTTTTCATCCTCCACATCTAAAAGCGTAAGAGGATATTGCAAGACAACACAAAACTTGGTATAAAATTCTGTAACACCAGCATATTTCCATTTACATAGCACATACAAACTGAGAACTGCAAAAGCACCATCTAGACAATTCCCTCCTTTCTCAAGCAGCTTTTAAAAGATGGGGCAGCTGCACAACACAGTTGTATATTCAGAAAAATACTGTTACTCCATCTGACATCTCAGCTTTCTCCTCCTCCACTCAAGACTTGACTATAATTATATTTAGGTACAGATGGGTCATTTAATTTAATCAACGAATAGCCAGAATTATAGAAAACATATTAGATTTGCTCTTTTCATGCCATCTTATTTAGACAGTGATTCATGGCATACAATTTATCATCAGTTAGAAAAAGGGCTTTTTAATCTCTTGTTCATACCACATGCTTATGCAGATTTCAGTGAAAGAGAAAGCTGACTGCATTTTTATAGAAATAGTATTTCTACTCTAGGTTTACATTTAGGATGGCAGAAGTGTTGCTACTGGAGGCTTTAGGCTTTTATAAGCTTGCTTTAAAATGTCATTGATAGCTCTACTCTTTCCAAAGGCATATAAAAATGTATCATTTTCTTTAGAGATTTTGCATTTAGTGTTAGTTTTCGCGTATTTGGATATTTTGTCACTACTAATCACATTTGTCTGTTAAGCAAAATTATCAGAAGCACAATTTTTACCTCTCTGAACCACACTGCATATAAGAAAGATCATTGATACCAGTCACCTCAATTACAGGGCTGGGGGTTTTTTTACACTACTGTTCTGAAGTTTCAGTCAGCATCTGACAGAGAGGGAGACTGCCTGAAAAGTATCCCATCCTCCAGTCACTGGAATGGGGAGAGTCTGACTCTGCTTGACAGGAAATTAAGCTTATGCAAATACAATACAGTTCATATGCAAATTCATTAACATCTCAATTAAAAAGTAAACAAAAAAACAACTGCCACAAATATTAACAAGTCAAAATAGCCCCTTTACATTTGACCAGGACAATGATACCCAAGAGGATATAACCTGAAACATAAATCAACTTTCCTCCTAGTAAGAGGATTATTTAATACAAGGACATCCACACCTAATCAGAACACTGTAAAATAGTTTGATGAGAGTATCCACAGAAGTTACCTAATCCCACCCCAGTTGTCATAGCATGGATTGGAATATATAACTGAGATGATGCCTGTTGACTTGCATGTAAGTTACAGGAAGAAGCTGTTCCCCTTGTAAAAAACATTAATTTCCCTACATTTGTTCCATTTGGAAGACCATTTAAAAAGAGTGGTAGTCTTTTCATGGCTATAGCTCTTTGCGACACTGGCAAAATTGTAACTCCAAAACCCCTACGATGGTAATCTACTAACTACAGTTTCTTGTCGCGGGGAGAAAGTGAAAGTAAAACTGGTCTTTTTTCCTACCGGAGTCCCTGGCGGTCGGGCGGGAGCCCGTCGGCCGCACTCATGGGACCGGCGGCAGCGACAGCCACAGCAGCAGCGACAGCTGGGCGGCCCCATGGAGCAATGGGGGCTGCGCTGGAACGGGCTGTGCAGCCGCGCCGCTGCCGCCCACACCACCATCCTGGACTCCCTCGGCCGGCGCACTTACGGCTCGTCACTGTGTTTCCATGTGTGCGGGCCTTTGCGCGGGGCTGTGCTGGCGGCGCGTGCCGGCGGTGCTAGCCCCAGCGACAGCCACAGCGCAGCCGGCAGNGACATCTCTTGTCAGAATCGCTATTTTAAGTGGTAAAACCACGACACTTCTGTAGGCCTAATACTATAAATGCCTGATGCTAGCACAAATATAGGTGAAGGCAAATCTGAAATAGCTGTTACAGCTGCAGATCCATACAATGAAGAGCCACATCACGTCCAAGCTCAAGAGAGACAGTTCTGGGCAGTTACAACCTAATGTTGCAAAGTGACAGTAAATTGACACATGGATTGTCTGAAACTCTTTGAAAGCTGCAGAACAGCATTTATTCTTTACCTTTGGTTGTCCTAATTTAATTTTATTTTTAAACAACTTAAAAATACCCCAAATTTTGCCATCCTCCCTTGTTGCCCAGAAAAAAACCCAACAACCCAATACTGCAGTCAATAGCACGCACTCGAAGAGGAGACATAGGAGGCGTCATCTGCCAGAAGAAAAGATTCCATAGCACTCAAAACCAATACCCAAAGTTTCATATAGCATATTCAGCTACACAAGTGTGAAATGAGGGAACAGTAGGTGACAGTAACCTTGAAGTTCTCAGTAGAAAGGTCATGTAAACAGACTTGTGATGCTACCAAGATGCTACTATCAGAAATTAAGATATGTGCAAGAATCCACATTTTTCACTCTGTGGGGTGAAAGCTAGTATTTCTTATCAAGAGCTATTTTCACATTCAGTAGAAGGCAAATGTTAGCAAACTAAAAGTGAAAACAGATAACATCTTGCAGTCACTGAAGCTCCACAGGAAAATGGGGGGGATGGGATAACACACTACACTCGACCTCTGAACAACCGTAACATGAAGTTTCAGCTAACACCTCTGAGCACAGCATTTAAAAACAGAGAAGATATCTGCAATCTCTGAACAAAATATCAGCACCAATGGTAGTAACTGAACGGCAATAAGGCATCCTCGTAACACCACAGGTGCCCTCTTTTGGGCAGCACTTTTAAGAATAGTTTGATAGTTTCACTGGAGTAGTTTCAGAGAACGGGAATGACTTTCTCACCATTCATGCACTTTGATAGTACAAGCAAGGCACAGTGCCTTTGGGGCTACAAAGCTGTTCCTATTTTCCAACCTAAGTGACCAGTTACTGTCAAGGATTATTTCTTGTTTGCTTCAATGGAGCACCTGGGTGTCTCTTGCAGATTAACAAACAGCCTGATTCATAATGAACTGAGACTTTTGTCCCTAGATATTCTGCCTGTCCTGCCAAAAACATCCTTTGGAAAGTTATCAGTTTTTCCTGAGTTACAGAGAAAGCTGTTAAAACACAGTTATTTCAGCGATTTGCTCTCTGCATACCTTCCTTCAGCTGTAGTCCTGTGAGAAGGCTGGAGGGGAAGGCCTGACAACCAACACCCAGCTCAGTTTCCTGTACAGAAGGAGCTATGCAATACCTTCTTACCTTGACGAGGTCTCATTGAGATCTACACCCTTTCTCCTCAGTGACCTGTATTCTCCTGAAACAGGGGCTGCCAGAACCCTGCCTCCAAGAATGCCTGGCATCACTCCTGCAGAGCTTAGGCAGCCACCACCCAGAAGAGCCTCTATGCAGACATGCCGGCAGTGTGAGAAAATGGGAAATCAGAGACATTCTGAATGAAATTCCATCATTGGTCAAACCTGATGCCTCCGCTGTAAATTTTCACTGTCCCAACACAACCAGTCAAGGAAATACAATTTCTGAACTTGGTTTAGCATCCAACCCAGGAACCAAGAAACAGAGGTTAGCAGGAGGAGCAGCTTCCAGATACCTCTGCATTGTAACCAGAGAGTACCAAAACCTCACCAGAAACATGAACATGGTGCTGTGGGATAATGGCAGAGATCTGGTTATGCCGCTGTATGTAATGCCACCTGCATGGGCTTCGCCTGTATTTCAGGGAGTAAGTGTTAAGGAAACCACAATCCTGTTAACATAAAGCTGTGCCGCCAACTGAAGCTCGGGGTTTCATCCAGAATTAACAAGGCTGGAAAAGGCTATAGTGATCACTGAGTCTACTGAACACAAATGTATGCTAGAAGTGTCCCACCATAAGGGCAACTTCTACCACATAAAGCAAGCAAGCCTGAGGCCATTTCTGAAAGGGAACTTCATTAAGAAATTTCCTGAGATGAACAAGGCAGCATTTGCGCCCTGGTGGAGATACACCTTGTGCTGTTACATGTGAAACTGAAGTTTCAAGTTAAGCCACCACTTCAATCACATGTTTTCTAACCAAACCTCTCAACACTTGGGAACTGCTGGCAGGGGAACAACACAAGGAAATGAAAAGAAATCACTTGCTTCTAAAGTAAAACACAAGTAAGAACCAACCACAATTAGACCAAACTCATCTGAGAGAACACAAGTTACAAAAGCTTCTTTCAAAAAAGGATAAATTTTTATTTCAAAACAAGGAGCGCCTGCATGAGATACATTGCCAACCTTAGTAAAATACACTTTAACACCAATTATAAAAACAAGGCTAAATTCATGACCCAAATCAGTAAGTGGAAAACAAAAATGTTTTAAAACAACAGGAATGTGTCAGTGCTCCCTGTTCCTAAACAAATCTCTTTCTTTCACTGAGCTACTCAAAACAAAGGATACTTTGTAATAACTGCCTTATAAACTAAGAGGAAGCTTTAAAGGAGAAGTTTCAGTAGAAAACCAAATGGCAGCTAAAAAGGAATATTGATTTTACTATTGATTTCTTATACTATTTAGGATTACTCAAAATTTGGAAAATAAAAGGCTAAACACAATTAATCCATGCAACAGCTTTGAAAATACTTTTTCTCCCTAAAGAAAGAAAAAATGCAGAGTTTTTTCCTTTTCCACCTCATTTATATTGAACCCCACAGAACAGGTCACTCAAAAATAATAAAAATACATTATTCTCCATGACCCTCACTAGGCACTTGAATTTCCCTAGATGTCCACTGCAAATTTCCGTAGTGAAGATGAAGACAACAGCCCAATCTAGATGCAACATTAACTTGTGCCTTTCACTGTCTTAGAAAGATCTGGAGGCCACACAAGGTTACCTCACCAGGCTTCCAATGATGAGCTCTAACGTCCATTCTTAAATCAAATACAATTGACTTCATGACAACAGATCTTTTTTGAAGTCCCAAAGATTGCCTATTTGAGGCTTTTCTTGGAAAAATGTCTGTGATTGTTTTCAGATTTCAAAGATAACAGTAGAGAGCTCATTTAGACTGTGCGGGTCAAGATCAGTTGTTCACCATCTACATTATACCCACAAACACTTTACTCCATACAATAAATCATTCCAATGTTCAGAAGTCAGTTTTATTTGATGTAAGAGAAATTCAGCAATTATCAACCCATAATCAACACTGCTATTACAGACACTAGAATCATTCACCACATATCCAGGCCCTCAACCAATTAATTTCATTCACATTTTGTTTCACTAGCTAAAAAATTATGTATCTCAAAAATCACTCTCTGTTCTTTCCCTCTGTTCCAGGGAAGCTTCTAAACTAATGGATCTTTATAGTGATGGCTCAGGACCAGTGACTAGCATGTAGATATTGCAGAATCACAATGAGGTGCCTGATTTTGAGTTCCAAGTAAGACATCTTGTTTTGCCCACAGATATGGGCAAATTAACTTCCAGGTCAGGAGAAAAGTTCAAAGGTCATAATCCCAATATTCTTTCATACCACAACCGAACACAGTCTAAATAAAATACAATATGATGTTACATCCACAAGTTCTTTAAAGGTGTTGATTGCATCTTTGTCAACTGCACAAACACTGCGCTGCAGATTCATGTAGACTCCAGCTTACAATTTTTAAGGTTAGTATCTGACATCTCACCTTTTCAAAGCCAGGGACTAGCTTCCCTCACAAACATCACTGCCCAGTTGACAGCAATGTTTCACTAGCATTAGTGTTTCCCAGCTGGCCTCGGTTGCCGTGAGCAGTTTCTTAAACTACCACCACATACTGAAGTGCCCACAGTCACACTAGCAGAGGGACTACAGTCCCAGAAAAGGCTGCTGCCTCCAGTTACTCCAACCTTTCTCTGACAATGTTCTGTGTTAACAGCTATGTGTGAGCATCAGCTCCTGGGACACCCAGCACAGACACAGCCTTTTCAAGCATAGGGAGCCAGGAAAAGGATGATGATATCTCTTCTAGGCAGGATGGAGCAGACTCTGATATCCTATTGTTTCAAACAGCCTGGAATAATGGACAGTACACATCTTTTTCTGAAGAATATAAACAACATCTCCTCTCCCTTACTCCAGGAACTAGACACAAAATGCTAAAAATGCATGATACCATGTTTCACACACTGCTCAGTCAGTAAGTCTTATCCAAGCTATTGGAGGGTAGCTGCTCATCAACACATTTTGGTCCCCAGATGGATATCTCTGTTTAACAGACTAGCAGTTGGAACCCCATAGTGCTGATGCCTTTTCACAGAATACAGGCCCACATTTCAGAGTTAGGAGTTCTCCTTGACTGCACACACAGCTGGGCTTCTTTCCTTGAGACCACATTTATATCCACACAATTTTACAGCTATAGTAGAACTCTTAAGCAAAAATATAACTGTACCAGTTGCAAGGCAGTATACCTTCAATTTATAACAAGCCACAGATGTCCATACCAGCTCCTTAAAGAAAATCCAGACGTTGAATTGATTCTTGCCGTGCTGTAAATAACCGACAGGTTTGGGCATTATTAAAAGATGGCACTACTGTCTCTGTTTGAATTCAGAATGTATTTATTATACTTGAATCCCAAGAGCTGCTGTTTTTATTGTGTGTAGGCATACAGGATTCCCAGCCAATGCTGCATACCACAAGGTAGTCTGATATGCTGAGAAAATCTAGCTCTTGTCCTTGGGCCATGTCTTTCAGCAACTGGGATCATTTCCCATCACCATTTCCCCATCTCATCTTTGTGGTTTGCACCTTTGCTCCTTGAGGCTTGGTTGCTTTCCTATCTCAGTAATCTGACAGTTCTAGGATTGTCTACAGGCAAGGTGATCTGATTTAAGAGTTCTCTGGGACCTAAATTACCTCATGGAGGATCTTTAAGTATTTGTAGAAGACTCAGCTGATGGCAGTGAAACAGTTCCTCAAAGGAGCCAAAGTGACACTTCCTTACTCTCAAGACAATTCCTACTGCGCTGCAAACAGCATTAAGTCTCTACCCTCTTGTGTACCCTCTAGTATCCACTGGAGTAAAATTCTTTAAATTGCAAGTTACATGCTTGGCACACTGTAGCCATACATATACTACATGCAGCTTTCTAAGGACCAGAAGCTACGCCAATACCCTGCATTTCTAACTTCTAGAACAGCCGTTAATCTGTCAGAGAGGAAGCTGAAGTGTTGAACCACAAATCTTAAATTTAAACAAAGAGATGCTAAAAACATCACTGGTGTCTTGGTAGAGTTCTAATAAAGGACAAGATCAGCCCTCCTTTAAATCTCTGTCTCCTTTAAATGAGAGCAGAATCCAATCAGTTAATCCAGATTAATTCTGCAATGGCATACTTGTTTCCCTGTTGTTCAATTGTGGACCAGCCTAAAGTTGAATTCCACTTAATTTCCTCTAGAAGTACAAATTCACTCCTCTGTTGGAAGGACTTTCACTTATGAGCAAGGGCTTAACACTGAATTTTTAACACTGATTTCCACCTTGCTCTGTGATGGAACAAACAAAAATTATTGTAGAGGGCATCAGAAACCTTTCTGGAAGCATTAACTTCTGTCTACACAGATATTGTGGAAACTGTCACCAAAATTGTGTGATATTTGTCAAATACCTAATATGCAAGCCATATATAAAGGTGTTCTGACTACACTTATCCCCTTCAACACATAGCATCAGCTGCCCCAAGCAGCCTAGTTAACACCACTGAACAGTCAGCTGGACCTGGCTTCGAGGGCTCCACTGGAACTACTGGGCAAGCTGCAAGCAAAAGACTTCAGCCACTTGTTTCACTCACTTGTTAATCTCATCTGGACATCCACACAAGGAATTCTGATTTCCCAGGCTCCTAGGAGCAGCCAATACTAATGAAAGCACCTCCTCTACCGCCACCAAACTGGAAGCATGCACTAGTCTGCAAGCACAAGCAAATTAAAACAAGCATCATTATATCATCTGACTGGTATTAGACCACAATTAAGGTCACTGAGCTCCACCAGTTCTCCAGACTTAACAGACACTAGATTTGTTCATTAGCAACAAGTATTTTCTGTCTGCTGCCACTTTTACCCTACTTTGGTGGCAGTTAGAGACTATTTCCTCAAGACACTGGTGGAAAAGATCCATTAGTTCCAAAGGTGACCCAGATGGCAGAACAGACCTTAATCCTGACAATTTGACTAGTTAGACACTTAAAAACATCTATTGTGATCTCTTCCACTTGGCAAATTACACTCACTTTTCTTCTGGCATCATCAGTTTTCAGAGAAGTAGCTTCATGCAAAAAAAATTCCAAAAAAAGTGTTTACCTTTCAGTTTTGCCTAAGTGGTTAGAGCAGTACTAATTATTCATCTTTGATATTTATCAGAAGCTGTGCAACTTACAGTACAACTCGCATATACAACTGTCATTTACAACCCTACCCAATAAGCACAGCACAGACTCCTATCATATGGCATGGCAAATACTTGGTTCTCTGAAATAAATTAAAAAAAATCTGATATCGTAACTAATCAAAATAATCATGCACAAGCTTACCTAGTTTAGTCAGCATCTTTAGCAAAAGAATACTGAAACATAATTAGTGTTTCTTCCAGCTGTCACTTGCATGTGGATACTATTTTTATTGGTACAAGCTGAAGAGACCTTTAAATACTGTAAAAGCAACACAAGTCAGGCTCACATTCTCTCTCTTCTAAGGCTGAAAAAAAGTTTACTATTCATCAAACTGTAGCTGTAATTCTTTGCAATACACTCCAATTGGCCGTAAAATCTGAACAGCATTTAACATTAATTTTACTGAACATCATATTATCATGCTTCAGTATTCAGAATGCATCTACTTTTATGAATCTAGATGTTAGCTTTATATTTTCTGCCAAAATTTAAATCTTAACGGCTGTGCATTTAATGATATGAAGGCATTGTTTTGCTAGACACAGTCCTGAAGGCAAAATCAAGTCCTACAAAGCAGCCAAAATTTCTACTGGTTACAGCAGAAGACATATATTCACTATTTTTTAAATTTGACTAAGTTCTTCAAGCCTATGAAACTGCTGACTCTTCCTCAGGAAAAAAAAAGGTTGACTGGTGTCACCTAATGTGAAGAGAGAAGTTTGCAAAGAACCCATCCCAAGAAACCTGCTAAAGGACACTATTGGGATCCAAAAGGTTACAGTCACATGTTACTTAGACACTACTGCAAAAATCCTACACTCAGACTTCATGGGATTATCAACATCTAGAAACTGCAGATTTCAAAGGAGTTCCTAGAGTTTTTTGTCCTGTTGAAATAAGAAACAAGAAATCTTTAGATAGCCTACTCCTACCCAAGCATAATACAAACTAAGAAATTTTAAAATCAGTGCTTCCTCCTATTGTAAAGTGAAGGACAAATAGGAAAATATCAAATTCCTGGTGTAGTTTTACTACTGAGAAACAACGACTAGAACATGAAGAGGGAGATTCACAGCACTTTACTTGAAAGGTATTATTTAGCTTCAAAAACAGAAGGCAGCAGCATCCAGATGTCTGTCAGTCCTTACCTCTTCAGGTTACCTTAGTTTCTATATCCAATTAAGAGAAGCCCGACAAGAACAGGCTCCATATCACCCCATAGCGGTTTTAGAATATTGACATCAGCTCTCTCCTTCCCAGCCACAGGAGTCCACATGCTGACTGCCTGCCTCTTGCCACACAGCCCCAACCACCTGCCATAAACACCGGTTGTGCTTTCTAAACAGTTACCCACTATCAGTCTAGATAAGCTGTAGGCAGTGGAAAACCTCCCAGGGCCAAGGCAAATCATCCAAGCGAAGACAACTGAGCTGCAAACAGAAGCCAAAAAGCTGTACCTGCTGCCACTCCTCTCTAAGTCAGGTGCAAAGGAAACTTTACACAGAGACCATGCCTCGCACCAGATTAATAATGCAATTTACAGCAGACTTGGGGCAACTTCTCTTTGCTGACACTGTACTTTTTCAGGCCCTTTTTTGGTGTTAGCAATAATGGAAAGCATAAAACAGAAATACACACACCAGAGGCAGCTGATGCTACAGTGGAGAGTGATGGCAGCTGCTGCCATCCCTGTAACCAGCAGCACTGGAATGAGGTGAGCTTTTCAAGAGCTTCTCTGCTGGAAGATCAGTGGTAACAATGGAGGATCCCTGGCATCTGGTTCAGTTCTGTACTTCTTCCATCCCACCAGAAGACAAGTGGATATATCTATTAATTGTCCTTTCAACACCTGCCTGTAATGAGCCTTTAAGGGGCAGGGATTGAATGAAAGCTACAAGTACAGACAGAGAAGTGACAAAAACTTAAGTTCAAGAAAAGTAAGTAAGAAAATCAGGGAAAAACATTAACATATTTTTTGTTGTTTTCTATGCTCTTTTTCTACCCCCCACTTCTCCAAAGTGGTGCAGGGCCCAAAGGCATCAAGGTGAACTACAGACATTTGTCATGGCCCTTGCCACTCCTTCTCCTTTCCAAGGCTTAAATTATTTCCTCCTGTTAATAGCACAGCCAAC
This sequence comes from Neodrepanis coruscans, assembly GCA_013400695.1. Taxonomy (NCBI): domain Eukaryota; kingdom Metazoa; phylum Chordata; class Aves; order Passeriformes; family Philepittidae; genus Neodrepanis; species Neodrepanis coruscans. The sequence continues at coordinate 6,104 of VYZS01071204.1, read as the reverse complement.
CCATTTCCCCCTACCCAACACTAAGCTCAAGTTAACCAAGGACACAATTTTGTGATAAGCAGACAGTCCATGACAAGAGGTATTTGCAGGTTTGTAAGCACCAGCACAGACCACATGAGCAGCAGAGCTCAGGACTGAGGCAGCAATGCACTGTTCATGCTGGTCTGATCTCTGCCAGTTCCACAGACTGCTACATGAAAAGCCTCCTGAAATGCTGCTAACATGATCTTATCAACAAAGATGGCAACAGAGGAAGGGTCCCTTTGGTAGATCATACAGAGTCCCTCCCTTGGGGAGGACATAGCCCAAACATTTAGTCTAAGAGCTGATGGTATGCAAGGTCAAAATACCATAAGCAAACCCTCCAGTCAGACTGTTTGGCTGAAGGTAGGTGAAGCACACAGTCCCCAGCTGGAGTCCTACTGCATGCTAAAACCCTCAGCGGTGGTCAGCTGCAAGCCAGGGATGGACTGGTGCAGGAGGATGGCTTTGAGTACCAGCAGCACTGGTCTGAGAGCTGGCTACTCCACTGACAATTAGCACTTTGTAGAGCAAAACAGGGGAAGGTGATGAAAATCCTTTTTTACTCATGAGCAAGTCTGGATCCTTCAAGACCTGGATAACTTGCGAAGCTCAGTGATCTTTCCTGGGTAATCAGGTAAAAAGAGGCACTTGGCAGACGGGCAATCTGTGCTCAGAGACATGATGCATCATACCTGGTCATCTCCCTTTCCCACCTCCTGCCTTCATTCCGAGCAAGAGGAAGGGGAAGGTAGAGGTGGAAGAGAAAGAACAGCATAAATCCATGACTTCCATGAACCTCCACTGTCCTTCAAGCCACAGGAGCAAATGCAGTTCCATTGGTGCCCTTCCTTCCCCAGACTGCAGCGCTGTAGAAATACAGGAGTCATGCATGCTCCAGGACACAAGCAGTTCACAAATATTTCAGGATGACCAGTAAGGGCAGCACTTCCTCAATAAAAAACAACTCAAATATCTCCCTGCATTTTTCTTAGCAGGTACCACCGAAGTTGAATGCCATGATTTTAAAGCCAAGTGCATTCTCCATTCTGTATTTTATCCTTCATCGCCAGATTTGGCAGTTTATTCGAAATACAAACTTTTCAAGCCTAACAAGTTGGTGGTTTAGTCCACTTTCCTTTTTTTTAATGAGGCTAACACTTGTAGCTTCTGAATCCACAAAACTGAATCCACATAGAAGACAGAGGTAAAATACTAACACTTACTAAAGTCAGAATGCATTTTTATATCATACTTAAAACAATTACTTAGACAAGTTTCCCTGAAACATTGATCCATTTGAAATTCGACAAGTTCTGTGTTTCTTCTGAACCACTGAAGTCCATACAGTTACTTTTAATTTACAATGCTGCACAGCACCAGCACTTCTGAACTTCCAATACAAAGACTGCATTGTCCCAGGAGCAAGGAAAACAAGCTGATGCAACTGAAGGGTAATGCTAATTTTGTTACATCTGCTTACTGCCACAATACAAGTCAGATGACATTCAACAGTATACCTTGATGTAATCAAACCCAAGCTACTATAAAAAAAAGCAAGTTTTGCTAACTTGTAGTTCCCAAACTGCAGGCAATTCGCATGAGTATTCACCTTCATGGAAAGGTGTTTAACTGAATGAATGTCAATACATTCCAGAAAGCAAAAATATTAGCTACAAAACCTGAATAGCTGGGGAGCCCTACTACAAAAAAGTTAATATATTTCCACCATGGCTAATTTCAGAGGAAAGATTTAGACTCATCCTTGACTGTTGACTATGCAAACATTATAGCATCATCTGAGTGCTGGGAAATCTGCAGTGAAACTTACTGACTCAAGGAAATTTTTGTAAATTACATTAGCCTTATATATTTCCTTGGGATGTGCGTGCCTTTTATAAAGACACTGGGATGAAAAAGAAAAAAGGAGGAAAGAAAGAAAAAAAAAGGCGGGGGGGGGGGGCACAAATATGCACTACCAGCACAGGAATTGCTGTAAAACCAGTCATCCTTTTCAGCATCCGACCTGAAAGTAATTTCAATAGATGCTCAAACAACATAACTATCCTGGCAGGAAATAATTATAGCATCAAATATAAATAAAATCATTGCATATCTTGGGGTATCAATAGAGCGAAAACCAGTTGAATTAAAGTAACTTTCTTTTTTAGAAAGCAATTAAATACAGCCCGACAGGGAAGAGTGGGAAGTTCAGAACCAACAGCACCTCCTTCCTCTTAAGAGAAAGCGCAGGTAGGAGCCCTGACTAACCCTCTGCTGCTATCCAAAGTATTAAGCTGCATTTATCAGAGCTGTGCAATTCCTACATTAATATCTTTGTTTCCTCTATAGGAAGCGCATCCATAAGTGCAGTACCTCTCTGAACTCTTCGTTTCCCACAAGAGTTTATAGAAAAAAAAGCGTTTCAAGGAGCAACACGTAATGAACTTTCAACATTGCCCTCCTCAGAGCATGGCAGTATTTTGTTTCACCAACGGTCGCATCGGCCTGGTTGTGCCAGTGAGAAGAATTCCTGCGGGACTGCCTGGAAGCGCGGGCACTCTGACCTGCACCGTAAGTTACGGGAGTCCCTCTGCAGTCGCCAAGCCCCGCTCACACGCACCTCCCCGGGATACTCCTCCATTTAAGTTCCATGAAAGCCTCGATTAGTATTTTTCAAGTCACATATGATGGTAACATGGCCATTGAGTTTTTGGTTATTCCTCCTGCTCCTCGTGCTACCCAGCCAAGTAAGAAGTTGCCTTAATCCAGAGACTTCCAGATCCATCGTCCAGATACACTGTAAGCATGCCCAGTGCTGACTGAACAGTCACGTTCCCAGTGCCCTGCGAGACGGACACACACTCTGGTTCCCAGAACTTTGGGGCAGAAACCCAACCCTCCAAACACACACCAACACCAGCACCACCACTATAACCAGCTCGTCCTTCGCCACTGCTCGTCCCCAACAGCAAGGGCAGGGCGCCGGGCTCCCCGTCCTGCCCACCGACCCCCCGCGACAGCAAGGACCGCGACATCCCAGGGAATTCGCGACACGGGACCATGCCCGCAGCTGGGGCAGCCAGGTAGAGATCACTCACCTGGGGGCAGCTGCAAGTTGGCCGGCAACTGCAGGGTGGCCGTGGGCGGCCCCTTGGGCGCCACCGGCCGCGGGACCCCAGGAGCGGCCACCCGCGCCACCGGGGTCCCCGCGGGGGGGTCCGTCGGGGGCGGCGGCGGTGGTGGAGCGGCGGCGGGAGGGAGGGAGGGAAGGAGGAGAGGGCGGGCGGAGGGCGGTCCCACGCTGCCAGCGCGCCCTACTGCGGCGGCGCCCGCCCCAGTCCTGCCCTGCCCGGTCCGGCCCACCCCAGCGCAGTTCTGCAGCCGCTGTGAACCCGCCGGTCCAACGTCTTTAAGGAGCAGTGCGGAGTCCCGCGTCCCGGGCGGGAGAAAGTTGGCGGCGTCGCAGAGACTTCGCGTTGGGCAGGACTGGGGGGTGGAGGAGGACGCGCCCGGAGCCCCGGTTTGGGCGGGGAACGCAGGGTTGGAAGCAGCGGGGCGGGCGCTGCTCCTCCCGCCGCGCCATCCTCCGGCCCGCCTACCTGCGCCAGACCGCCTCCGGCTCTACCTGCGGTGCAGGTGCCCTTGGGGCTTCCATTCAAAACAAAAGGAGCTCCGGCAGGTGTAGGAGGTCCCCGTGCCGTGATACGTACTTGCTGACAGGCCGAGAAGGCGAAAGCAGCACGAACCTGTAAGGATGAAGGGGACAAAGTTGTCCCCGCTTGACCTTCACGCCCAGGACTGGGCTTGAAGAAAGGCTGAGGGTCCCGTGCAAGTCGCTGCCCTTGTAAAGCAAGGGTAATCGTGACAGGATCCGTGCAACACAGCCTTAAAAACAAATTACAGATAATTGCTGAAACTTTTTGCTGGTTTGATAGGGATGTCTGCATGACCTTCAGTAAGGTTTGCGCTAACTTCAGTAGGTTCAATAAGACTTCAATAATTAAACTTCAATAGATTTTGGGGTACATTTATTCACGTGCTTAACTTTACCCATAAAACTTAAGGGGTATTGCTTATATCTGCCCAAATTGAGCACAGCATAAGCAATTACAAAATCCAAGGGCTGCTGTAGAGTTTATTAAAGTGGTACAGAAAGCACAAAGTCCAATAAAATATTAGGAGGGAAAAATTAATTACTCTTGTATTAAACATCCCTTGCAGCTGTGTTTTTCAGGTAGAAGGGTAGACAAGAAATTCTAATACTTGATATGCTGAAAGTCATGTAAAACATGAACAGGATACAAAAACATATACAACTTTTTCTGTGTCCTGATAGGTATCTCCATGCAGTGCTGCTTACAGGTTTGTCAGATTGCAGGAGCAAGGGAAACATACCTCCTTTTGACCATTTCCAGTAGCAACCTTTGATTTCACAGCATTACTGCTTTAAATTGATGTTGGCAGCAACAGGAACAGCTACAGAACAGAAGTTGCTTGAGATGAGAACTGGAAGCGTGTGGCCACAGCTTAGTATCCAGAGTGAGCACAACACGGGTAGCTGTATCCTCCTAAACTGCACTAGTACAGGCAACAACAGGCATGGACTAGGTAGTTAAGTGCCTTAATGGTGCTACAGACAGACAGTCTTGACTCTCAAATGGAGTGTTTGCTCTCTCACAGCAGCCCCGTTCCCTGAACACCACAGCTCTCGCCTCAACTCTCACCATGCCTATCATTCCAGAACAAATAAGCACGAAATCTCTAAGAGGTGACGGCAGTAATGGATACAGTTTCCAAGTATCAGAGCAAGCTAGGAAGATGGTGGGAAACGAGGTGATAAGACAGGAGGGAGGCAGCCTCGTACACCTTAGAGCTCTGCCAAGTCTGAACCAATTACATCACTTCTTACGTATGTGAAGCTATTTTACACACACAAAGTAACAACCAGGGTACTGCGAGTTACCTCCCACGTGCCAAAGGATGCTCAGAGACCAGGAGACGGGGAAACTCCAGTTCCAGCAAAGATTAACAGTGACTGATGGCAGAAGGAGGAGGGCGCAAGGGAAGGTATGCTGTCCACTGTTCTTAGACCTAAGGAAGAATGGAGTTAGCTTATTGTTTAAGGCCAAGTTTTTATCTTCTTGTGGCCATTCAACTTCTGAAGAGATCCCTGAGATCCCATACAAGTGCTCAGAAGTAAAAGGATATCTGCAAGAGACAAACAGCAAGGCATAGCAGAGTGTGAAAAGAGGAAGAAGAAACATACACTATAATGAAAGAAAAAATATATGAAGCAAGGAGCAAAGGAAGCAGTATGAAATACAACACAAGAAAAAAATATAGCACAATTAAAACAAAGAGGAAAAAAACACCCCATAGCCCAGAGAGCAAAGCCCAGATTTAGAAATGCACATATTTTAAAAAATAATAAAGTGCCATAAGTGTACCTCTCCAAACAAAGCAGAGGTACCCATCATTCTATGAGACTGCAGAGGAAATAAAAGGAAGAGTTCTTTTTCCACATTAGAAAAACGTGTTATCATTGAGATCCAGTATGCAGTCTTCACCAACAAAGAGAAACACAAAAAGTGATTCAGAATAACACGGAACAAAGAATCTGGAATTTTAAAGCTATTTTTCATCTCTGAAAATGTTACAGCATATGTAAGGAAAGTTACTTTTGTCATTACCTGGAGTTTTGTTTCTCTGAAATAAGTCACTACCTTAAGTCTACACTGTTTTACCCCAAGACCTTGTCTAGGGGTGTTATAGGTTCGTTAAAAGCCGTTTTTCCCGGCCAGGGGTGGGGACGGGCGAGCGCGGGGATGGTCGGCCGGCACGGGTCCAGCGGATCACCACCTCCGCCGCCCCTCCATCTCCCGGGCGCGGTCCACCTGGAGGATTCAACCCGGTGAGTTGCGGTCGGCCGGCACGAGTTCGGCGGGCCCCCCGCCTCTGCCTCCCTCCATCCCTGGGTGTCCACTTACCAAGGGCGAGCGCGGCCAGAGCGCGGGGCAGCGTGGAGAGAAGCCGTTGGTCACCGGTTTTTGGGGCTCATCCTGGGGCTCATCCCCGGGCCA